>NNCF01126733.1:857058-938590 GCA_002313205.1 Laupala kohalensis | reverse complement strand
TATATATATATAGACACACACACATACACACACACACACACATACAAGAATGTGATATCAAAGCTACACATTATTCAATACACAAGAAATATTTATTTCAATATTTGCTGATGTTGAAAACTGGTATCCTCACAATAGTATTCATACAAAATAGTAACTACAAGCATTCACAGTAATATTACATTAGGCATCATTGAAAACTAGATACATTGCAGCAGTCACAATTCCAAATTCTTTTTAACACTTCAGTATTGCTCATTAAATCTCTTAAAAAATTACAAAAAGTCTTGGTAGCTCCAATAGTAAAAATTAAAATCACTGAATATTTCTTGTTTAAAATAATTCTCATAATGTTATATTCTTCCAGACAAACGAGCAAATTAAAGGTTTTTTTTTTTTTTACTTCATCAATTAATCAACTCAATAGTGTCCAAATTTTAAAATTGTAATTAAATTTAATGATTACAAAGGAGGCCTGGAGAAGTACAACAAAAAATCAAACTTATTCTACTTGAACACAATGTTAGCTCTCATACTATTAACACAAAAGAAGAAGTATGTACAATAACCCTCGACAAAAATAAATGGATTTTACAAAAACTAAAACTAACTATTTGGCACAAGTGAAACAACCTTGTAAAAATTAAAAGACATATACAAACTAGTTTACAGCACTTAATAGTTTTACCTTTTAAGCTTTGCTGAACTAACTGGGTGAATCTTCTCTAAATATATATTTTTCATTAACAGCAAACGGCTAATTAAAAGAAATGGCACCTTGTACATCAAAACCTCAAAAATAACATACAGAATTGAACAAGCAATAAGTGCAAATGCCATAAGAAATTCTAACTCATTAAATCAAAGTGTAGTTTGGATAACAAAGTATGTTCATAACAAGAGATCTGAAGTGTCGCTGGATAGTTTGTAACAACAGAGATTAAGGGACAACTGAAAGTGTTCATTCTTAATCCACACCAAACATGTTTAAACAAGACCAAAACTGACAGATACACAAAAAAGTATATTGTAACAGAGCTCTATTAAATACCAGAGCTCTTAATACATAGCAGACTACAATTCATGATGAGGATATCAGAAATGTTACTATAAGAAAATGAAGATGAAACTTGCATGACCTGCATTTCTCTGTAGAACACTGATGATCATAAAATAGTTTTGAACATTTTACATGGACGTAATATTCTCATACTTTATCAATTGTACTTCTAAATTTCTAATGGCGTAAGCACTTTCTTCAAATACGTATGTATCCATGTTCTCACTGGCATGTTTTCTCGCTGGTATGTACAGTTGGATGGCTCATTGAAGAACACAATTTCTGTTCTGTTGAGGTACACTAACTCTAGTTAAATCCCGTACAATTTCATCATCATCTTCGATTCTATGGATTAAAGTGCAATATAAGTACACAAATATACTTCAATCATGATGAAATTAATGTAAACAGAACAATCAGAAACTTCAATTTTACTCACGCTCTTTCTTGTGAATCCAAATGGTGGACTAATTCATCTCTCTTATTCACTATTTGAACCAACTCGTCAAGAAGCAAGTTTTCACGAACCTTTTGCTCTTCAGTTTTCTGCCAATCTGAGTCAAAATCAAAGACAGGAGTCTAAATCATGTTTCACCAATTTAATAAGTGTTCTATATTTTTTAAAATATATTTAGATATATTAAATACTTCTATTCTACATACTAATGTAAGGAAGTGATTGTTTTTTCTTTCATGTTTTACACAAAAATAATATCATTGACAGTAATATGAGTTTTGTGTCAAAAAATAAAATTGAAATTAACTATTTTGTACTATTTTATTTCAAGGATACAAGGGAAAAACCATTTGAGTCCAATAAAATAAAAATTCAGATAACTTAACAATTGATAGAAAATTCATGGAGGTTGAGGTTACACAGCTCAAAAACAGAAAGGCTCCTAACTATATTGTTGGAAAGGTTGGGAATATAGGGCAAGAATAATCACAATAATCATACTACAAGGTAAACACTATCAAGGCCCATCCTGGTTGCAATAACACCACTATCCTCAGCTTGTGTTTGAAGCTCTACTCTATGAATAAATAGATTATTTAAAATTATAATAGGGTCATTCTTTCTATAATTTCCCCAAAAAAGACAGACCTCCACCAAACCAGGTGAAAATGGTTTTAAATGTTTGTAATGGTCCAAAAGAGAGATACAAAGCCATTATTTCATTTTCATAGCACATTTTGCACTCAGGCCATCTCTAAGTTAGTTTTTCATGAAAATGTAAGAATTGTGTGCACTTAGTGCAAATTAATTCAATAAACAAATGAAGAACAAGTATGAAACACGCATAAATTTGCATTGATATTGTTCCATTTGAAAGCCAAAACTACCTAGTTGGGTTGTATATATAATTTGAAGGTTATTTTTTACCTCACAAAGGTCATAAGTGCAAAAAAAATTCCCAAAATACACAATCTTTGATTTTTTATTTTTATAGTTCAAATTGATGAGAGAACTTTGAACTTTCATTGGTTAAAATTGCAGCCATTGTTATTTTTAATCAACAATGATAAAACTGATTTAATTGAAAATTTTAATTGCTTATGTTCAAATTTTTTATTTCTCCTGGAGATGTTTTAGTGGTAACAGATTTTTCTGAAAATCATTCTTTTGTTACTCAAGATAGTGTTCAGGGGGCATACTGGAATAAACAGCAAGCAAAATTCGCCCTTTTTTATGTTATTTTCAATCTGAGGAAACAGGGAAGATCGAGTTAGTGAGCAACTTAGTTATCTCTGATAATTTAACACATAACACAGTTAACTCACAACTTCCGAGTACCTACTCGTGAATGAGTGTTTGTAAAGTCAACAGCCAGGTGAAAATTGCGACGGACCGGGATTCGAACCTGGTACCTACTGCTCTGGCCACATGTGTGCTATTCACTGCACCACCTGCCTCGACTGTCTGTACGCATCCTCCACCAGACCTGATCCGGTGAACCTGGGTCAGGTCCCCCCACATTCAGGGGATAAGTGACCACATGGTGGCTCCGGTGCTGGTAGCTCGTAAACCCGGTTTTCGCGTACCTACGCGTCGGATGCAATTTTTAACTCAACTTACAGTACCTACTCATGGAGAAGTGTTTGCAATGTCAACAGTAAATAGCACACCTGCGGCAGAAGCAGTAGGTCCCAGGTTCGAGTCCCGGCCCGTCACAATTTTCACCTGGCTGTTGACATTGCAAACACTCCTCCATGAGTAGGTACTGAGAAGTTGTGAGTAAAAATTGTGAGTTAAAACCTAATTTATTTCTCAGATGGATCAACTGCTCATTATAAAAACAGGTACAATATTTTCAACCTGTATCTCCATAAGTCTGATTTTTTCATATTAGCAGAATGGCATTCTTTTCCTAGCGCCCACAGAAAAGGTCCTAGTGATAGCTTAGGTGAAACATTGAAATGGCAAGCAAGTCCAGCAACTTTACAATTACTAAGCAACAAACAAATTCAAACACCAAAAAATATGTACGAACTGGCCAAAAGCAATCTTTCAGGAATAAATGTAGGTTACGCATCGATTATGAGATGGCTCATCAAGAAGTCTCTTAAATTGTGATGAACCTCACCGCCAGGCTTTAGACCCAAAACAAAGTACTTCCTAAGGGAATCGCCTCATATGAGGAAAGTAGTCTCTATGAGGCCACCTCAGAGGTCTTTGGGTCTCGCAAGTTGAATGAAAATGAAAGACAGGGTCGGGAGGAGAATGGGATGGCACAGTTGGTAAGCACATGAGCGCACTAAGCTCAATGTCCCGAGTTTGAATCTTGGTCCCGTCTCCCATTTTCATTTAACATAACATAATTCATCATCAAGAAGTACATATGAATACAAGATTTCAATGTGCTATTCCGATAAGAGGAGATGTTTTCACTTGTGCATCCCACAAAGTGATGGAAATGTTATCTTCAAAAAACATTCCTTTGGGGAATGTTTTGAATACTTAAAAAAATTATGTAGAAAATATAGAGAACCAAGCTGCAGAAACTAGGCGTCATCAATGATATGCATGCTTGCTTATAAAGCAACAGCAAGATATCTTTTTCAACCTAAAATCATGAAAATAATCCATTATCCTAATATGCATTTCATACTTGTTCATCATTTGTTTACTGAATTAATTTGCACCAAGTGCGCATAATTCTTACATTTTCATGAAAAACTAACTTAAACATGGCCTGGGTGCAAAATGTGCTATGAAAACAAAATACAGGTTTTTTATGTTTCTTTTGCACCATTACAAATGTTTAAAACCATTTTCGCCTGATTTGGCGAAGGTCTTTGTTTGGGAAATTATAGAAAGAATGACCCAACATAATTATTCCCATTTTACTCCTCCTTAGCTTGAAAGAGTAGGGCAGGCTCCAAGTCCTAGTAAGAGTGTAGATGTTATTAAGGCTCAAAGCAACGATGTGTACAATAATCTTATTAACTGTTCATTTACTAATAATCCTTTATCAGAAAAAAGTGATAGTATTACAGCAGAGCCATTTTATCAGATACTAAAGATCTCCTAAGAAGAAGCAAATGCTTAACTCTTGTTCAAGGTACGTAATTTATACAATAATTAATAGATACACTGTTATATACTTTAAAATCGAATCAATTAAACAGTACAATCGATTGTATTATTGCTGTGAGGGTCCCAACTCATGAAAACAATTTATGCACTTTAAAATTTGAATACTTTTCAAAATATTAGTAAAATAAGTAGAAACTTTTAGACATTTATTTCATAGAAAAATAGTAGAACTACAATAGTTACATAATAGTATCATGAGATTTGTTAAAATAAGAAACAGCAGAACTTGAGAAAAATGATCAGTGTACATGTAATTATTCATTCTAATATTTAAAAGAAAATACAAAGAATTGTTTTTTTAAATTTTAATACATAGTAGAACCCCTATAATTCAGCACACTCAGGACCTGAGGTGTGCCAGATCAGGGATTTTTCCAGCCTGTAGAGGCGTTACTCTAAAAAAGGGATGTAGTGATGGAAGACTGGATTTATATACATTTATCATTAAATTTCGGAAATCTTGAAAATAAAGCAACACTATCTACATTTTATAGAAAATTAAAATGTTTAAAGTTAGTGAAAAGCAAAAAGAAAACACATAAAAGTCACTCACAAATTGGAAACTTTCATGTGTTTTCTTTCTATTTCCATTAATTTAAACAAAATTTATTTTATCATTTATCATTATTTTTATCATTATATTCAAATATTTATAATTTACATTAATAACAATTTACAATGATGTAGACCAATTTTTCAAAAGTTGTGGAGGAAAGGTCACAAACTGAGGCAAACATCGAAGGCATGGCAAGAAACTTAATTAAAGACTGGATTCTTTTAAATAAACAATCATTGTCAAAGATGCCTGATGGTAGAATGCTAGCCTAAAGAGTTTTTACAGTATCAAAAATGCAGTAAATTTATAAACAAAATTCATTTTGTGTTTACATTTTGTACACAGCTTTAACTAGTTCTCCAACACTAAAAATGCTTTTCTGAAAAATTTACATTTTACAATCTTTTGTTCATCCTCTGTACACTTCATTTTGATGATGATAATTGCTCTGCTGCACAGAGACAAACTACCTAAGTAAATATAAAAGTGTACACCATGACAACAGCAAATGAGTAGGAGTTTTATAAGTAACAATTAGGTACTTCTGTTGAGTGAGGTTACAAATATGTAACATAATGGCAAAAAATTCAATTCTACTACAATTAACGTTCATTATATAATCGAATTAAATAAATAATTAAAGACTTACGACCTTTAACAGACGAATTCTATGTATTTTGAGATTTATTAATTTAATTACTTTTATATATTTTAATTATTTTTGTATATTTTAATTATTTATTTACTTCAAATAATTCAATGTTTCAATAATAATCATTCTTGGTAAATAGAAGTAAAAAGGTTACTCTTATTTGCACAAATGAGTCGACTAATCTATAGATAGAAATACATAATTCAAATTCTAACAAACCTTCTATGGCAAGAATACTTCTAAGTTCTCTATTTAGCAATTCAAAGCGCCTTTCCAAATCATCTTCTTTCTCTCTGTAATGGAAGTTTCAAATATTACAAAGTACTACTAATCAGAGGTTACAAGTAATGAATTAAACTCACTTACAAAATATTTAATTGCATTTGTCGCCTCAACAAAGCATTCTTTTTGTTTACAAGAGTAAACCATTTTGACATCAACTCCTCTTCTCGATCTCTATCACTTCCTAAAAATCAAGAAATTTAAAACTTTTTAAAAAATTGACTTTAACATAAAGAAAATCATTCAATAATAAAAGCAACATTGGAGAATCAACTGCTAATAAAAAGCTCATCAAAACAGTACAAGAAGAAAGTCAAGAAATACTACACGTTTGTGATTTTGAATTTCAATATCATAGATACAGCACAAGCTTGCCAAATTAATTAGAAGGCGGACATCTGGCCAAAGATATTACTACATAATTATAGACTTATCACTCGCCTGGAAATTCAGTTAAATAATTAAACAATGAAATACAATGTACAAGTACTGTTTTCAGATTGTTCATCAAACAATACAGCTGCTGAAATATACAGTACTATCACTTAATCATGATATTCCAGATTCAGTCTCAAGTTTGAAGTTACCTTTTATACATGTGAACCAAAAATTCGTCGTATAGTTTCCTTCACACAAAATAAAATCAAAAAAGGATATTAAAAGAAGAAAACACTCAAATAAAATTGTGGAAGCAATGTGTTAGCATTAACATTTCATTTAATTAATTAATAATTTAAAATACATAACAAATTTGATAATTAAAAAACATTACTCACCAGCTTCCATGACACTACGTAAATCTTTTTCTAAGAGAGCAGCTTGTTTGTCAATTTGTTTCTGTTCTCTCTCAAGAGCTTCTAATTCATTTTGAATGTAATTAACCATATCTTTACCACACTGAAATTAAATAGTAGAGCATAATAAAATTATCAAAGAAAAACAATTTGTAAATGAAACTCCTTTGGGAGCATTATGTTAAAACTAGAATTATAATACTAAGAAAAGCCAATACTCACTCCTCTACTCAATTCATCTGGATTTTTATCAGGAGAAATTCTATCCATCAATGAAGAAAATGAATGAAGAGGTGAAGCTTTCTTTGCAGTATTGTCATCTTCATATGGCAAATTTATAGGACGCAATACAGCTGATACATTTTCAGACGTTTTGGGGCTAGATACTGGTTCATTGGACGGAATCCACGGTACAACATTACCATTTTTCTCAGGCTAAAATGTATGTTTAAAGAAAAGGATTATTAATTTCACTCAATTACAATTTTTGAAAATAAATGAATTTCCTTAAGATTCAGATTCAAATATTGGTTATGAATTAAATAATACAACATTTTTGCCATCAAAACTGTTGGTAATTAAATATCTTTCATAAAAACAGCATTAAGTATGTTTGCAGTAAAAAAGCGGCGTAAAATGTCCAAATTGCCCACAATCAATCATATACAAATAACACAAATATAAAATTATGTTAAATAAAATAATTAGATAAACACATCTTTTAAAGTATTATCATAGTCATGATAATAAAGACAACAACTTGCAGTTTGGCAGAGTGGGGTCTTCAAGCCAAGAGAGAGTATCACTACATGCAATATAGTAGTTCATGAGTGAATATCATCACTTTGAGCGAGTATTGTGGCAAGTTAGTGATACTCACCAGTTGATAGAGGTACTACTATCATCAGCTGCAAGGCCAGCATAGGAATTTTCATGGTACTTCTCAACATTATGAAATTAGACTGTAGTATAATGTAGGTATCAAAATTAAACAAAGTGTACATCAATGGGATATGAAAATTAAACATAGCAAAAGCAATAAGGTGTATATGAAGTAAAGCAATAAGGTGTATATGAAGTAAAGCAATTAGGCACAAAATTATGTAAAATAAAGAAAGCATGATTCTCGCTGAAAGTTCCAATTAGTGAAATTGTGTGTAGAAATATAACTGAATGTGTGAATTAAGAAAAGATACATTAACTAATTGTATTGTTATTAAAAAAGATCAATAATACAAATTATATAATAATGATAGAAGACACTAGTTATAATAACAAAGTTCTTTTAATGTAAAGTTAAAAAAAAATATTTTATTGTAAAATATCAACTTTTCAAAAATCCCTATCTTTTTTAAATACATTGAACAATGAATCAAAAAAATTATCATTATAACATCTCATTATTTTGATTCAGTGGCAGCCCCTCAAGTGACTGAAGTGAAGGGCTCTTTACCAAAATGTAAGAACATTAAAACAAAAAAGGATTCTTCCGCCGCAAAGTTTTTATTTTTCCCATTTATTTTGTCCCTTAATTAAGCTCATCAAACAAAAGTCTATTCATTAAGTCCTTACCTCCTACTGTTTACTCTAAAATTTATCTGACTCTTCTATGGATCATGTTATGAACCACCAGTGGTTTGATTCATTCTAATTCCTCTTTATTTTTGCAATATAACTATTATTTATTTATTTACTGAGGGATTTTTGCCTCCTCTGGATTTAAAAGTCTCTTAATTCATGCAGTAACATATTAATTTGTTAAGGGCTAATATTGTGCATGCCAGAGTTAAGTAATATAAAGAATGATCCAATAATTTTAATATTAAATTATTTAATATGATAGCAGAATTTATAATAATAGAATATTTTAGTAATGTAGTTTATGATATTTTAGATATGTATCCATATTCATGTAAAAGGATTTTTATCTATCAATTGAAAGTTGGAAAAAAATAAAAATAACAAGCACTAGACTACTTGGTACCAGCTCTGCCAAAGTTGACTAACCCGTAATTCATATCCATATTTCAGTTTCAATTGAAGAATTCTGATTTGATTAAATAATAGTAAATAGCTGTACAAAACATTTCTCTCTAAGATCAATGAAGATTTTGTGCCTGATTAAAGAGATTCAGGGCAGTTTTAGCAGTAAATGAAAACCTTTTAGAAAACATACATACCTTACTCCCGATAGACCAACAACCAGGAGAAGCAGGTTGCGACTTTTCAGGAGAATTTATAACACTCACATTCTGATTGTCAGTCATCTTTCCAATAATGTTATCTGCAGCATCTTCTAAACAAATTCCATAAATATAATTATTTCAGGAATTCCACAAATACCCACATGAAAACTTTTTTCTCATACCTGGACTCTGACATGGAGTTTGACTTGACATGAGAATTGAATCTGGTGCTTGTTGAGGAGATGAAACAACTTTCATCCTTGTCTCAGCTATAAGCCGCCGCGCTCTTTCTCTGAGCTGTTGTTGCCTTTCCTCTTCACCCTATTTTTTAAATAATTAAAAATGTTCACAGACTGAGAAATCCAGAGTTAATGCAGATTATTATAAGATTTATGGTTAATTTTAATTATTAGATTAGATTTCTGATACATGATAAGATTGTGGGTGATACACGATAAGATTGTGATGTTATAAAATTAGACTATAAGATTGAAAATAAGATTTTTGATGAGGTCAGCTCATCTTAACTATTGTTCTTAACTAATTGAATCATCTACAAAGAGTTTTGTTGATCACTAGAGGTTAATAACAAACAATTATTACTTCTTTACTTTGATGAATAAAAGCAAAATTATTTCGTATCTTAAACATTTCTTTATAGCAAAACCATGTTTCAAAAACATGAAAACATAAAAAAAACACTACAATATTCAAAATACACATCATACCTCTCATATTTCAAGATTTCTTCACAGTAAAAATATCTTATGTAATATAAGTTGCTGTTCATTAAATTTAAAATATTCATTCATCATATATTTATTAAATTCATGAAAAACTGCAGAAAACAAATCTTCATGCTAAAAATATTAATAAGTAAAATAATAATAAACCACTATTAAATATACAACAAATATTCTGAGGAAATATAGTACATAGAGTCAGAACTACTAGTATTCAATAGTCTAAGTTTTTCGTAAATTATGTTAAACCAAAATAACTGTTAAAATGATTGCATATACTACTTGGTGAAACAATGAAGTTCTTTTTACCAAATATTATTTTCTTCCATAGTTGAGTACTCTTATTCAACCTCTCTTCAATCAGTCATGAAGATATTCTTCAATGCACTTGGAAAATTCTGAGCTTCAAGTTCAGTAAATTTATCTCAATGTCTTCCAATGAAAAGAGTAGATAGATCAACAGGGGAGATGTTTTAAATAATATGTTAAGTCTCCCCAAAAAGGATCCACCTATTTCATGTTACTCAATTAAATGCTGTCAAACCTTCAAGAACCTCCATTAGCAACATCTGAAAAACCTTCCCTTTTGTAGTGGGATTGGCTGAATTAAATCACAGGTGAAGCCGTGTAATTTAAAAATATATTTTAAAAAAGTTTTTGATTGTTGCTATTGTTACTGCTTTTTAATCTTTTTACTAGCACAACTATAGAAAGTAAGTTAGTTTCAACGATAATGAGTGCAAGGATTTCAATATAGTCTCACTGAGAGCTGAATCATTATAACATATTTATTGAGTGATGTTGGCTACACACTTCACCAACATTGTTTTCCTAGAATGTATTTTGGAAACTCTTGAAGTCACTATCAATTGATCTCCTTATGGCAAGAGGGTGGGTTGATTTGAAATGACATTCTTTCTAATGGAACTCAAGAATTTACTATCTATTCCTACATACATAAATAAACATGTTCTTTCTCATGTAAGTCTCACATTAAATTGGTTTTGTGGTACTTCATGAGCTCCTCCTCATCCAATAATAAACAGATTCATATTACACTGGAATTCTTCACTGAGACCAGGATCCATGTGAGAAGCAAGAAATTAAAGAAGTTCAAACACTGATATATTCTTCGCATTTGTAGAGCTTGAATGCAAAATGTGCTATATACAATTAGGCTATTTTTCTAAAGATAAAAACATTTCTACAGTATTACAACATTTGAAATAACATTTCTTATTTGATGAGCCAATGTAGTACATAGTATATTGCTTTGCAACAAGATTCATGTTTGTTTAACTGGAAAAAAAGTTTCAGTTATGCTTTTTATACAAACTAAATGACAATTTTATTAGAAAAAAATCAAAGGATATAATACATTTTGCACATTTAATTTATTATGTTATTTGTCAAATTTAGCAACCTAATGGACTATTGTAACATATTTTATTTTTATACATCTATATTTGTAAATAAATGGATGGGTGTTTATCTGTACATCTTCTTTCGAGTAAATAAATCCTTCCCAATCCTCAGTTTTAGGGGTGGGTTGAAAAGAATGAGGAATGGAAGTGAAAATTTTTACTACTAAGGAGAACCATACTCTGGCTACGGATTAATAAACATTCGGTCAAAAGAAAAATTCAAAAAATTATCAGAAAAAAAAGTAATTAGAAGGATAACCAATCCAACTACATTGACACTAAATTATTAATGGTGTCATTAGTAACCATGTACTATATTTTTGCCATTAAAATCTCCACATTTTGTAAAACTATGAGGAAAGTTGAAGGAAAAATGGCGAAGATATTTTTGGTTGAAAATTTACAGTTAACCAATTAATTGAAAGTAACATACACCAAAAAGATGAATGGTTTTCCTTAGTGTACTTTCACTGGAGAAGATGGGATGGTCCCTAGCTTGCTTCAGGAGAGTAAATTAGAATACTATCTTCCAGGTGGTCATGTGTAGTTTTTAACTGCCTACTGGCAATAAACTGAAATTGGAAAGCAAATTATGACAATAGATGCAACTTTGAGAAAGTCAGAGTTTTCCCCTGGGGTTTGATTCCTCCAGTTACAATAGCAGCCAAATAGAGGAAGAACAGGAATCTTTGGTGATAATCACCAAATACCTTTCTTCAACAGGTTACTGACATCCTTTTTATTTTGCTTCAGAAAAAAACCTATGGCAGTCAGCGTGGCTCAGTGGGTTGAGTTGCTGGCTGGATGGCCGAGGTTCAATTTGAGGTAGGGGTTTTTCATCACACCTCAACATACAGACTGACTCCCAGGTCTATTCAGCCTGCTGTAAAATGAGTACCAGGGTCAATCCTGGGGTCAAACTGGTTGGAGCGAGATGCTGACCACATCTCCTCCTTCTAATGCCGAGGTCAAGTAATTGCGGAGCTCTACCCTCCTGTAAGTCTACCCTTGGGCACCTTCGGGGCCTGTTTAGGGATAGGTTGCCTTTGAAATAATATGAGGTCCTGTTATCTGTGCCATTCATACTGTGGTCAGTAGATTATCAGCAGTACCAAAATAAATGACTAGAAAGTAAGCTTGATTAGATACCAGTATTTGTGTTGTCTTTGTAAGACTCATTCTCCAAGATTTCCTTTTTGCTTTTTGAATTCTGTGCAAATGAAATATTATTTTTAATTGGTGATGAAACTTCTTTACATTGAATGACTGTCCATTTCGTAGCATACATAAATACTTGGTCACAGTGCGTCCTCTACACATCAAGATATACTTTCAGTGTAGAATTCATTTTCTTGATGTCTTGCTGAAGTCTTTCTAATAATCAGTCACACAGCATGAAAAACTTGGACTTTTTGCAAGTCATAAGCAATTAGGTTGATTTTTCTTCTTTATTATTAAGTTTTGGCTTGAGCCCTTTAAATTTTTCAGTTCTACTGTATGTGTTTGAGCAATGTGTTTCAGTTTTAACAGCTGTTCATGCATTCACAAGAACATACATCAATGAGTGGATTATTAAAGCTATAGTACTTTCTTATGAAAAAAAAATCATAGAACATTGAACCACTTACTTATCAAGTCTCATGAACTTGTATGTTATAAATGCAATGGCGATGTCATATATTTCAAATTACAGATAGTCATATACTTTTATATTTCAACCATAATGGCTTTCTCTTGCCTCTAGGTCAGAGATATATTTCCAGTCTTAGGCTATAATTGGCATTGCTTTTGTACCAAGCATAGTTTCCTTCCATAGTTTCTTTGGTAACAAACCCATTGTAAAGCATCTCATGATAATACCTGTTATTCAAGTAGATCCAATAGGATTCACTGCTCTCTCAGAAGTCTTCAGACATGCCCAAAATCTTCCATCAGTATGGTTAATAAAAACTCAGTTGAGCTACATCCATGTTTTTTCTTAACCATACTCCAACCATTAATTCTCTTAACCATTTCTTTTCCATATTCCAAAAAGTTTGTTAGAACCATCTGGGAACATGTTTTTGGAGGATCTTACTTCCATTGTCAGCTGAGTCTGAATGAACCACTCGGTTGCATATAAACCAGTGATAGATGGATGAAGTTTCCACTTAAATTATTCTTGGTTTGGTTCGTATTTAAAAATTTAACTCTCAGGGTTTTAATTTTGAAAAGTAAATCCTCTCCAAAAAGTTTATTTCAACTTGTTGGTGAACCAGTCACTATAAATTTACTTCATCTTACAATTTATGATTGCTTTCTCAGAAAACATACTAATAGAAAATTGACAACCAATACATTTTTGGCAATATAATTTTTGATCAGACAATGAGAGTTAGGTTGTTCGAAAATATGTTTCCAGAAAGAATAACAATTTCGTGAAATATGTAAAACATTGTCATTTATAAAGTTATGAAGACAGCACTGTATGTGATTCCTTAAATATATCAGCTTCACACAGTTTCAAAAGAGATATTTGCTAACTGCTTCAAGAAGTACAAGCTAGGAAACGTTTGTGGAATACAGTGATACACAGAAGGAAAAAGTAATAACAAGTTGTACCAGGTAAGACAGCACACAAAAATTTACATGACTGGATACTTCGTAAATTGACCATATTTAGCAAGACAAATACGAACAAATGAAACACTTTTTTCCATACAAAGAAATCCTACAAACAAACCTATTGAAATAACATCTTGCAATAAGCATTTGCAAAGCAAAACTGCACAATGAAAAATTCCATAAATAGCCATAAAATGAAATAAACAGCAAAACCAAGCTCTTAAATAACAAAAAGCACATTATTAAATGAACAATAACATCAGGACTTTTTTGGGAAGAAAACACTAAGTTTATCTAATTACAAAAAAAAAAATCATCTAAAGTAGGATATAGGAAAGAAATAGCCAACAATTTTCATTGAAACAAGATAATTAGATTTTAGTTTATATTTCACATAACATGGTAACTATTAATATTCAAATGCTTAATTGTTCACATTTCAAATGCTAAGTACATTAAAACAATTAATTAAATTCTTATATTGAATGAAATTCTCTAGAACTTGCAATTCTTGCACGCATCTCATCATGAAATACTACTTATTCAAGTTACTGCATCATCTGTTAGTTCATCAAGGATGTACAAATGTAAGTCTCCCTCTTTATTCTCTTTCATGAAGACTTACAGAATTTACCTGCAAGATATTAAATTTTATTATCAAAACAAAATTTTAATGAAATTCAGTTCTATCAAGAATTTTATAGTTCATTTATATCAGACCAGTAACTTGATAAATATACACATACGAATCAATCTATTTTATGTAAACCCATGCAAAGTACTACATGAAACATGCTACCTACTAGAAAGATTACTTTACTTTTTTTGTGAAACCGCACCTCTTATGTTCAAATTCATTGATACATCTCAATTATAGAACATCCTCCAAGAAATTACAGTACAAAAATGGAAAGGACAGAGTATCTCTGAGAACTGTACCTTTCAGTAGCCCCTATGACAGGCTTTCCACTCTTCGGAAAAAGATTTTGTGCAATTGCAAAACAAACTTTAGGACTATATTCTAAAAGAATATAATATCAAACCGTAAAATTTCAGTGCCTTCCATTCCTGCAAAAAGTCCTGTTGATATGCCACTCACACCGCGAAGGATCTCACCTGGGCAGGAGACTGCATAGTCGAGTGTGTGTAACCGCCTCGGGCCGCTGCTTCGCGTCGGGCCTGCTCCAGCAGCTGTCGAGCCCTCTCTCTCAGCTCGTCGTGGCGAGTAAGGATATGCTGGGTTACAGGCACGCACACACATCACACTCCACACAAGACTCAAGTTAGCACAAGCTTGGAGGTCTCAGACCTCAGACAATAGCAAATACAGCAGCAGCAGAACTGAAGGATTATTTGAAAGGACACAGCACTCTTACAGACAATGAGCTACAATGCCACCCCAAACAAAACAGGACACTGAAATATTTGGGTATTTATCTCTACTTTCAGAATGATTTACACGCAAACAACTGCATTGAAAGGAATAACAATTTTGTATTTTCAACAATAAACCACTTTTGCCAGTAATTCAATGAACTATACTGTCCAAGCTATTGAACCAAAAGAGGATTGCTCAATGAATATTACATAGTTCAATGAATTTTCAACTGTTATAAATACATATTGTCCAAAAGTCAATAGTACTTTACTAACTCATTAAGAATGACGAATAATTGTACACAAAAGATGACAATATTATATAGTTTCTTTTCAGTTTTTTGAGGCAGTAATGACATCTCCAAAGGATAGAAAATTGGAGTGCATGCTGCAAAACATGTTAATTTTTATGTATTATTCAAGATGAACAAGTTCTTATATTTGTTGAAGTTCTTTCATAATCCCACACAACAATGTTCAGCTGCTACTGATCAAATCTGCTAAGCTACAATTTGCTAGCTGTAAAGATGAGTGAGAATATATCTAAGAATATTCCAAGGCACTTATTTTGAAGTATTCTCCCCTTGAATTCTAAACTTGTAAGTACAAAACTAAAATATTTTACGGATGGGGTGTCTACTTGTTGTCATCTTTGAACATACCTATACTACCAAAAAATTAGAATTCTTTAAACATTTCTATAATTATTGAAGTATTTGATAAACACTTTGCATGCAATTTAAGCAAATGGAAATTCAATCTACACAATGTTCTGAAAATACTATAACTTACATGTCTCTTGATAGAGTCATTACGAGTAGGTGATATGTTCACATCCTTAGTATCTGAACCTTCCTTACTAGTTCTGGTGTCAGATGAATGAACCGATTCCTAAGGAAACACAATATTGTAAAAGACATAGTAATTCAACATTAATGAAAATAGCCACACTCATATAATTTCAAGTTTCGACAGACAGTGTACATAAATAATAAGATTTCTAAATAAATTTCAACAAATGAACATAATATTTAGTGAATATAATGAATAGTATACCTACACTATCTTGTGAAGATTGGGACTTGGTTATTTGTCCACTTAAAGATTTCTTCTCTTCATTTTTAGAAGACCTAAAAATTGCACATAAATAATTATCTTAGATAATTACAAATATTTAATATCTCTTATAATGATCAATTTTATATAGATTAATTCAGATTTAATAATTAGAAAGAAAATCAATAATTCAAATGTATATATTAGTTCGACTTACACATCCTCTTCATCATCTGATCCAAAAGGATCTGTTAATTGACGTCTTGTCATTAACACGGGTCTTGGGGTAGTAGTAACAGGAGAAGTACTCTGTCAGTAAGAACCAAAATCGAAAAATTTCATGAAAGTAAGAATTAATAGAAAAACATTGACATAATCAAGAAAAATGCAGTTTGAGGAGTACCTTTTCCCGGGCCAGTTTTTCTTTTGTCGGAGAGAGAACTTTTCCCAAAATAATTTTGGAACTGGCAACTATTTTATCTTTTACATCCTTTACTGACGTAGGAGATTTGTCATTATTATCTGAAATATCATGTGCCACAAGAGGGAGACGGAGCTTCAACACTGAATTCTGGCGAGTAGCTCTAGGTGACAAAGCATTTGATTTGTTTCCTTCACTTTCAACAGTTCCATCTGATTCCATGGACGATGATCTGACAAAATGAAAAGAAAAAATATCATATAAAATGATATTAAAAAAAATATTTTAGTGATTTGTGAAAAAAGATTCTATACTTTTTTTACAAACTGGTTAATTGTTACCCATACTTCAATAGGAAAAATACTGATACAACTTTTGAATTCCTCTTTGTAATGAAGAATATATCCTGCTAATAAATACATACAAAAAATATATATAAAGAAAGAAATAAATAAAATGAAACAAACACACAAATAAATAATGCATTGACAGTTAATATAATATCTCACTTAGTTGACTTCTCATTTATCTCAAAACAGTACGATATGTCAAAAAGTAACAACAAAATATTTACACAAGGGTAAAACATAGCAAGATGTCCAGAAGCAGAGCTCTATTTCATGCACAACCAAACACAATTCTTAAATTTGATTTTGATTTCCTGAACTTGACTCATCAACAAATTATCATTGGAAAAAAATCAGTCCAACATAGACACACAAATCAAACTTCACTTGGAGAATAGGTTAGCCATGGAAGCCAAAACATCAATATTCAACAAGATGACATCACAAGAAGACATCAACTAGATAAGAAACCATCACAAGAAGACATCAACTAGATAGCCTAACATCACAATAGATCACAGCGATCAGTATCAAAATCACTTAACAGCAATCTGTCAAGATGTTTTTCATTTTAAAGAACTACTTTTTCCACATATGACACAAATAATCTGGAAACTGGAAATAACAGAAAGGAACAGCAGAAGTTGTGTCTGGCAGAGTATAAGAGGAATCAACAGCATCTTTCAGTAAGTCGAAGAATGAATCAGAAATACATCCCATGCCATATTTTAGTTTCTTCTTATATGAAGCTGAAATTTATTGATGCCTCTAGAAAACATAAAATTTTATTTCAAGAGATTTTATTTTAATTACTTACAAGATCACTTGGAAAGGGGACTTGGGTTACCAAGAAAGAACAATGCTTTTTGATACACTCAAAAACTTACCACTATCTAAACACATTGTTCAAAATCAAAGACTCGTAAGTATGCTTCAACCACCTCCATTAAAAGAATTTTCCGTCTTGGGCGAAAAATGTATGACTTACCCAAGTAATTTCCCTAGTGAGATTATCATCTATACAAATAAATATTTAAAGAAGTGGAATTAATTTTACAAGAAATAATAAATCACAAAATTATTTTTCACACAATATATTCATTGCAGCACAGGTAGATCCAGGGTTTTATTTTGGGAGTGGCTTAGATTTCTGGGTAGAAAAATATTTGGAAATTTTGGGCAAAATGATGCAAATTTAAAGCAATTAATAAGTCTGTAAGAATATACTTCTATTATTACTAATTGCAATAATAGACCTATATACTAAACATGATTTCTTTTTCAGGTATATGAGGAAAAAAACATTTTCAGTCGTTTTGTGGTGGGCTTTAGCCCAAAAGACCCCCTAAATCTGCCACTACCTTACAGAGAATAATTTGGACCTTTACCCCAATCATAAGCTGAGCTTGCATTAAAAAAAAGATTTTAGGGAAGATGTGGTTAAAAAGCGAATTTATTACTGTATATACCCAAATATAGTCCCCCCACCTTATTGTGGAAGGTAAAATTTAAAAGAAAAAAATGTTGAATAAAATTAAAGGCTTTCTGAAGGGAAATACTCATTCAAAACTCCATGTGAAATGTTCGGCTCTGGTAAGTACAATCAAGGACTTTAAAATGAAAGGCTAACTCTTGCAGTTCAACTTCTCTTGACATCACCAGATCCACAGACTTCGAATTCTCTTGCCGTTGCTTTATTTCAATGTGTCTGAGCATTAATTAGAACTTGCATTTTGATGTTAGCATCAAAGCATCTTTGATTGCCCAACTTTCGTTGTGTCAAAGAAGAACCCTGTCTCTCGACAAAAGCATGTGTCACTGTGGACACTACGACATTTATTGGTTGTTCCTAGACGACATGGACCAGTTCGGTTTCCACTTTGAATGAGCGTCATACCCCACCATCATTGATCAATGTTCTTTATATAATGTTATAAATACATTTTATTGTCAAAAAACAGTACAAACTGCATATGACCACGTAGAGGGAAAAAAAAACTAATTTACTCTCCGGAAGCAAGCAAGGGACCATCCCATCAATTCTGATCAAGGGCCCTAAGGCAGAGGCGGATTCAAAAATTTCAGCAAAAGTTCCTAGATAAGATAAAAGTTGGCTGCGAGTTATAATACTAATAGAATGTCAATATATTGTTACGTATACAGCTTGTATTCGCTTAACTCATTTTCACCCACAAAACTTTGAATTAGCAGTTTCCCCATCCTAGACTCCATATATAGTCCCCCCACAGATTTTTGGGCAATTTTTTTTAAGGGGGACTATATTTGGGTGAATACAGTAAGTTACCATGTGGAATACCTAAGACATAAGTAAACAGCATTATTAAATGCGACATATGAATATAAATTATCTTTTCTTTAACACCATTCGTGTGTGCCTACTCCCTACAGCAGACAAACAGGGCATAAACTTTAACAGTTTGAATAATGGGGTTTACCTTCGATTGCCAAAAGAACCTCTTTGTCTTCCTTCTGAAGATTCTCGTTTCCTTAAATTCATTATTTCCTGACCAAAAAGTTGAACTGTTACATCAGTATCTGTGTCAGTGGTGAATCGGCCAATCATATAGGAAGATTCATCTGTAGTTTTGCCTATTTGCTGCACTTCTAACTCGTGACCTAAGGAAGGATTCATATTAAGATCGAGAACAACAGAATCAAAGCAAAATAGTCAGGTTTCTACTTACCAGTAAAGTGAGCTCGAAGCTGATATAAATAAGTCATTACAGCCAATTTATCAGGTACAGTTAATACATCCATATCAGCTGGTTCAATGACTCGAGGTATTCCCAACGCTTCTCCTGCATCAAAGGCTTTTTTGCAATTGCCTCTTACGTCATGAGGAGTTAGAGAATCAAATTCTCTGAAATACAGTACATAGCTCAAAGTAAAGGAAAACATAAAACTTTTAGAGACACTATAAAGAGTTTCTTACACTTACATTAAATCTGGTCGAAAATGATGTATCACAGCACAAAAGGCAAGACCATTTCTCCAAGATGTAGTCAAATTTGTAACCCGTACACCTTGATAATCTTTTGTAATTTCTTTACACCACTCCAAGAGGTCTTGACCAGGAGTAGTTTCTTTCAATTTCGGAGATTTAATGTTGCTCTAAAATGTTAAATAAACACATGACACTAACACTATTCTTAGAAACTACAACAAATACTAAATTACTTAATTGTTACAACCAACTGATTTTCACCTTCAAATCAAGAGGTTCCAGTGTAAGACGAATATTTTTCTGGTCCTCCTCCACATCTCTGTGGGGGGAAAATAATATTATTTCTGGCTATAATTAAAATTTATACATCATACACTGCATATTTAAATAAATGCTATTTCCAACAGAGGGAAAAAATAATTCATACTCACTTGTGAGGTATACTTCGAACCAAGGA
Organism: Laupala kohalensis; assembly: GCA_002313205.1. Taxonomy (NCBI): domain Eukaryota; kingdom Metazoa; phylum Arthropoda; class Insecta; order Orthoptera; family Trigonidiidae; genus Laupala; species Laupala kohalensis. The sequence continues at coordinate 918,068 of NNCF01126733.1, read as the reverse complement.
AACTTCCGTTTCATTTTTTTCAGATTCAAGAGTTGGCTGGTCCTCATCGATTTCTTCTTCCAATGGTGTTGTTACAATAGACAGATGTTCATTTGAAACTGGACTCAAAAAGCCTTTATTTTCACAGGCCACAGGTGTTGGTTCATCTTTTAAACAGGAAGATAAACTTGCAACTAAATAAAAGGTGAAACAGTTAGGTGTACTGCATTTTAAAAAAAACAACACAAAATTCTTTTTTTTTAATGATACAAACCGCTAATTGGAGTACTAGCAATTTCAGATCCACTTAAGCTGTTGGTTAAATTATCAATTTGAGTGGTCAGATCCAACATTTCTTGTAATTTTTGGCTATGGGTTTCTAAACAACAAGAGAATAAAATATTAATTCAGAGATGTCCACCAAATACTACACTTGTATTAATAGCCCAAGACTAGTTCATAAGAATAAACTAGTTCATGAAAATAATTCATAAATACAAATATTTCATAAAAGAAATTAAGAAAAACATTTATTCTGTTCACTGAAACCTTATTTGTTAATTACCATTATTAAATTAAGAAGAAAAAAGACAAAATGTTTTGTAAAATTCATTTCTTCACCACTTGCTTTGAATTATAAATTTGTTAATACAAGAATACATCTTGAATTGGCCAACTTCCAGCATTCTCACAATCATAAAAAGAAAAAGGCCATAAATCAAGCAAAATATTTTAGACAAAATGAGACACAAAGGAAGAGAAAGTCTTGTGGTAAGTCTCTTATAGTAAGTGTTTTATTCAAGATTTTGCCTTAGGGCGCAGAAATATTTAATCCATCAATGTCTTTGGGACATTTAATCAGAATTGAATGGATTAATTAGTTTCTTCCGAAAAGGAAATTAGTTTATCGCCACCCATATGGTCATACACAGTCAGACCATATGGTCACACTATTGTTTCACACTAAATTATTAACTTATTTTATCTATTTATTGAATTTGATGAGCAAGTCTCAAAATTGCCATAGCAAATGCTCCTATAAGTCCATAAGGTTTACATTTTAATCATATCAAAATGTCAGTAAGTTCAAGTAGTTTTTATACTTTGCATATGCCAACATGTAAGAGTTTCACAATTTTTTAAAATTTTATTTCAGTATTATCAACAATAATTTATGAGAAGGTTGATTCTTATAAAATAATTCTTTCAAAACAAAATACTATAATTCTTAAGGAATTTTTTACTTGTGACACATTTAAAACCTATCAGAATTTAAGCATAAAATTCTAGCATACTTATCAAGAAAGATTTTCTCTAAATGTAAATCTTTCAATCAAAATAAAGATAATCTTAATATTTATGTTTTCAATATTATACCTTCATCTTCATCATCAAAGTCATCAAGAGGTGCTATGTCACTGTTGTTATTGACACTCATTAAGCTGGCCATACTTTGCATGTCTTCATCTCTGAGAAAAAATATTCAATAGAAAGCATAAGTAATAGGAAAGCATCAGTAACACACATATTGCTTTATGGCTTATGATCCAGGTACAACAAAAAATGCCACATACCTTAGCACACAAACAGTTAGGATAACATCAAGATATTCAGAAAGTAAAATAAATAAACAATAGCATCGGTTAAAAAATAAAAGATCAAGAAACTATGTTAAAACTTCTAAACTGAATAGTCAAAGCAATCAAAATCAATACATAATTACATAAGAAATCATTAAAAATATGCAAGAAAAGTCGAGAAAACCTTTAACAGTAAAAATACTAACGTTGCTTTCCCTTCACGAAGAAATACACAAGACAGAGTGCATTCCATAGTGGCTCTGACAATCTTTTTAGTAGTTGGCTTGAAGGTAAGCTGCAACTGGCTTTGTGTTGACTCAACACTCGCATACTTGCGCATATTAATACTTGTAGCAGCAACTTGTCGCCTTTTTCCATTTGGTGCCACCTACAAGTTAGTAACACAATGTACTCCTAGTTGGTAATCAATACGTTAAGCCATAACAACAAATTACAAAAGGGAAATTAAGCATATTTACATCTTCTAAAACAAAGGTCCAATCTTTATCCTCAAGCTCTTGAGTTCTTGGGTCTTTAAAGAGTGTAACAGATACTTCTTTGTTCTCCGGAACAGCCCACACAACTATACCTCTCAGAGGCTCTTTCATGGTTGGTTCCCATTGCAAGGATTCAGAAACAACTCTACGACTACGTCGGGTCCATACAACACTCAATTTATTTGGTTTCCTACAAAAAGATTAAAAAATAACTTTTTAATTTGAATTGTTATAAATAATAGTTTTATGATATGAACTCATACCATTTCGGAGTGGTTTCAAGAGTAACTTGATGATAAGAGACAGTGAACTGGAACTTTGCTGCACGCTTATTAACTCTTTGTAGTCTTTTCCAAACCGATGTCATTGTGACTATCTTCTAGAGATCCATTAAATTAATTCATCAATTCCATTGGTACAAGAAAGAATGAGCTCATGTGCATATATCTGGAAGAACAAATTAAATACAAGTCTCATGAGAAGGATTTTTTTTACTTTCATTGACATCAAGGTCATCCTAATGTATAGTAGAAATAAGTTCAACTTAAAATTGAGTTTTATTTCAACACTAACACTCACAGATATTGTCAGTAATAAAAACAGGATACACACTTAGTACACTTGTTTTGGCATAACAGTACACAAAAAGGACTTTGATTTTTCAACACAAACAACACACAAAGCATGAGGATGAATTCCTAGACTTTGAACTGTTTGTCATCTAAAAATACACTTAAAATGTCAAAACAAGCTCCACAAAAAAAGAAGTGTCACTATTAGATTAATTGAGAGTCACCGCCCAAAATAATTAGTATTACCTAGTACATAAATCATTTATTATTATTTATTGCCCGCGACGCAACATACATTTTTTACAGGACCGCTGACAATAACAAACATTTTATTCATTTGGATAACACGTTTCGAAACCAGTTGGCACGAACACCTCCGGACGTCCCAAGTTATGTCAAATATATTCTGTCCATTTAACAATCTCCCCGGACATCCGCACGAACTCGATACACAACTAATACTTGTCGACTATCGTCGACATTTGTAGTCGACCGTTCGACATAGTTCGACTTTGACATATGCTATCTCGATCCGTCATTTCAATCCACAAATGTAAGCATATGACTTTTAGGTTTTAAAATATTTGGTTCCTTCCACTATTGTTCCACTATTTGTGGACGGTCAGCAAGCGTGTTGGTATCTCAAAAACTAATAAGCCTACAAATTTGACAGGAAGGTTCCTTTTATGGTATGACCACGTGGAGGACAATAAACTAATTACCCGCTAAGAAATGATTTCACAAAAATCCATTCCTAAAGAGATGAAATAAGGGTTGGAATGTTTTATATATGTATTCCACCACAAGTCTGGAGTGTCCAAAGCAATTTCAACTAAATTTGACACATATACCCTGGCACCCCTTGGGAAGGGAGGGGAAGAGGATGACATGTGAAAATAATGAAAAAATCTGATATTAGATTCGAAACCTTAGTTTTTCGGTGCCGTTGAGAGGGATACGGACGTCCCAGGTGCTTTCTGAGTTCATAATAAGTTCACGTTGGATACAATACACTCCTACCATCCCAGGGGAAGGGGTGGAAACGGGGGACAGGAAAAATAATAAAATACGGCCCACATTGGTGTAGATAACATTAATATTTAAGACGCAGAAGAGCAGTCACACTCGTGCAACTAGTCATATTATTCACACACATATATGACATTGGACACCATCGTCAAATATGAAAATAGACTCCAGGGGGTACAAACTCCCATAAGACCCTTCGGTGACTTCGCTCTCGCAGACAGGGGAACTAATTCAATGACGTCATGTAAATGCATGGCGCTTCTTTCAAAACGGGGCTTCAAACTATTCAACCCGAGATTTTAATTAATTAAATTCGCATTGAATGTACATTTTTTGCTATCAACCAAGGAACTTATAAAAAAACTGCAATTGAAAGCAACAAATCGCTAACTTCAACCAACATATAATAATTACAATTAATGAGTAAATGGAATAAATGATAATAAAATTACACAAACACATGACTTTTTATTGAAAGCAAGTATTTATTATAAAAATATTAATTACAGATACAGAGAGGATACACACAATGGTTCCAGGATGGAGAACAGGAAATAAATTTAATTACAAATAAAATCCATTATGAATAGTGGTAATGTACACAATAGTGCCTACATTGAGAACACTTAAGAAATAGTTCACAAATTAAGTCTACTTGTGAATACAGAGATAATACAAACAACTCTGCCTACACTGATTACACATAAGAAAATGAACTTTTTGAAGGTTCACATAAAACAAAAAATATTCTAAACCGAGTACAGATAAGAAATAAAACTATTAATAATAAAAATAATAATAAATTTATTGTCAAAAAACAGTACAAACTGCGTATGACCACGTGGAGGACAATAAACTAATTACAAATTGCATATAATTGTGGATACAAAGATGATACACATACCAGTGCCTATACTGAGAACATTTAGGTAATAGTTCTATTACAATTTAAACCTACTTGTGAATACTGAGGTAATGCAAACAACACTGCCTAGACTGATTTCAGATAAGAAAATGTACTTTATGAGCATTCACAAAAAACTCTAAATCGAATACTGATAAGAAATAAAAATATTACAAATAATTGTGGATACAGAGATAATATACACACCACTGGTTATATTGAGAATATTTAAGAAATAGTTCCTTTACAAATTAAGCCTACTTATGAATACAGAGATAATGCAAACTACTCTGCCTAGACTGATTACAAATGGGAAAACGAATTATTTGTGGATACACATAAAACATAACTCTAAATAGAGCAAAACAAGAAACAAAACTATTACAAATAATTGTGGATAAAGAGATGATATACACACCAGTGCCTATATTGAGAACATTTAAGAATGATAAGAGATGAGGAATAATGTAAAAAAATCAATAATGACTTAATAACAAAATTCTTAAATAAAACAATCTTCATTAGGTTTATGTCTGAGGTAAACAAATCTGTAAAAATTTAGAATAATTTCTGGGGGCATATACGTTTAATTTTTCATTCAGAAAATGAAACCCAGAATGTTGATTTTCAGAAATTAATTCTCAGTGTTATTTTGTGATGTTAAATAAAAAAATATTTCAGAATTTTTTAGTGAAATACAGTTTGTGATAAACAGAAAGAAAATGTGTATGATTTAAGGTTTCTAAAATTTTTCTACTCTGATATTTCGCTGGGATGACTGTTCAGATAAGTATTGCAAAAAATGCAGTAACAGATACAAAGGGCATGTACACAGCTGTATCAGATGTCAACAACTGAAAAATAAATATGACAATATTTGAGTAGTGTAAAGAAATATTTCAATTGCATATAAATTATAAATACTAAGATAACTTGCACAACTGTGAGTAGATTGAGCACAGAAGAAAACAATACTATTAAAAGTAACAAAAAACTATGGAAACAAGGATAATTTACACCTCAATATCAATCACACAAGATTCCTTCTCTATTGCTATTTCAATACCAATGTTTGTTCTAAATACAGTATTTCCCTAGATGCCATTGTTCAGGAAATTGTTCCATTATCAAGTTCTTCAAGAATACTTACAGAATCCAAGCTTGATCCCATTTCTTCTCATATTATCCTAATAAGATTAATTAAGTAAGTTACAATAGCAAATTCCTTTAAATCATGTCTAACATACATTTCATCTAGAAAATGCTCCGGGCCAACTATGCACTTCTTGACATTAGCATTGGAGTTTTCTGCAATTGAAATAAATAATAATTGCAAAATTTCCGTGACAATTATAATAAACGTGATAAGACTCAACAGTGAAAATAGTGAAAGAAATTGTGTTAATAACTTACCATAAAGAAGCAGCAGGATAATTTTGGGCAACCACTTCTTTCTTTCTGGCTTGGCATTTTTTCCCTTAGTATGATATTCATGAATACAGATACACATAAATAAACACAATAAACACGAACAGGGCACGAATATCTAACTTTCGCCTCCATGCCGCCTCCAACAACTGTTAGCTGACTGTTAGACTACAGCAGACCACAGACTATAAACCAGACCCCCCTCACCCATACTAACGCTGCGTTAACACAGCTTTCAGCGCTTCTAACATTTTTAGGTGCGCACTAGTCCGAGCCTAGTTCTAAAAGCGGCCACTAGGGCGCGTGGCAGATCCCGATTCCCTTCCCCTCACCAACACAACCACCTTCCAGGTACTCTACCTCCCACTCCCACGATCTCATGCTTCATTATTTCACAATAATTTAGCTGAAAATACTTTCCCTACAAAAATTAACATTTGTGAGTAGTTAAAACGATTTATTACTGAAATATTTTACTACACATATGAAATAGAAACTGAAAACAGGACACAAAGAAGGAAATTGACAGGAAATGTACACAAAGAAAATACATACTTGCTCTTAATTCTATTTATTCATAATAAGATTACAGTACATTCTCATATGAATGGAAATATACATACCTGTATACAAAAATGGGGTATACTTGTAAAAAGGTACTCATTTATGTATATCCACCAACTATTCAGATCAATAATAAATAAATAAATGAGACGGATAAAAGAAGTCACATGAGAAAAAAAATGCAGGTAAATCCATAAAGATGATACAATTTTATCAAACTTGTAGGGAAATGTGAATAAATTCCTACCTCCACCATTGGCTGTATAGAAAGCAGTCAATTGAATGTTGGTTTTGCCTTAAGCCACAGTGGTGTATGAATCCCTCTGCTCATTGCATGAGCGAATTACATGCCACAAATCTTATGAAGGTAATGTAGAACTAATTGACAAAAAGTTAATACAAGGTTGATAATTGTTCATTTGATATTTAAGACCAAAACTAAGCAAATGATTATGCCTTCCAATTGGTATCAAAGAATGAAATGCGAAAGAAACGCGAAAAAAAATTCACAAAATTTGTACCAATGCCAATGTTGATTTAATAGAAAAGTTTACAGTAAAACCCTTTATATATCCACAGGATAACGTGACTAGATTTATCCGTCTCATGGTTTAAAAAGAACATTACCAAGTTACAAACACCACAACATACCATAACTCAAGTAGTAAACTAACAAAGTGAAAATAAAATAAAATAACAAAGTTTCAAAAAACCAAAAGAAGCCACAATACACTCAAGTAGTAAATAAACATAGTAGGAAAGGAAATTTGTAAAAATGCAAGTTTACATTAAAACAAAAAAGGTGGCTCAATGAAAAATGTAACTCTTCTACAAACTACAATAACGTTATACAAGATGCAAACATCAATTTCTCTCTAGTTATTCGTACCTAACTACCACGTCAGGTATAATTACAAATAAACGTTTTACATAAAAACAGAATCTTACATTTTAACTCGGTACTATTTCTTTAAATTTTTGTTTTAAGATGAAAATAGCATTTGTGTCTAGTTAATGAACTGCCTCCTACGTAACCTTACACTTCCTCAAACTTCGATACTATCCAGGTGTATTATTAAGTTTGTTATATTTATTTGCCCAAGTAGAGACTGGCGAAAATCAATGAGATCACTCTTCAGGTCATCATCACAACAAGAATACAATTTTATCAGTCAACATACTTATTGTAAATATCAGTTCAAATACTGTAACTTAATTCAGCAATATTTGTTATAATTCATTGATCACAAAAAATACAGTTTATACAGTTTTAGCATAAATATAGACCTTGACATAAATTAAAAAAAGTAAAATAATAGAATTCCTACAATAGATGTCTAATAACCGTAGCCTAAATAAATATTAATATTCCGTAATAGTACAAAATAATAGTATTTTATATTAATTTCTACGTAGTCTAAGTTAAATGAATATTATGAAATGTATCAAAATTACTATATTGTTGTTATTCTTATATGCAAAAATTAGTCATTGTTGTTAGTACTATAACACGCCATACATCATTGTTATGATCTATTTGGTTCAATAAAATATTATATTATATTATTGTTCATCATTTCATACACAGGCTTCATTCATCACTACATTACTTAGATATTATACATAATAAATTTTTATACAATACTTCATATAACATTCGTTTTCATTTAACATACCATGGAAGTCGTCTGGGGTAAAATGTGCGGAGCACACTCTCATACTTGGTGCGACCCGCACACCCGTCAGGCCAAGATAATTTAACCAGAGTTGTCGTCTACAAGAATGTGTAACAAATATATTTACAAATAAATAAGCAACAATAATCGCAGCAAAGCGTCTGAGCTAAATACGTCTACCCACGCGCGCAGTGGCGCTAAGTCAACAGTCAACAAGAATTACTTACCTTTCTGATGGGGAAGGAAATATCATGAAAGTAATGTCCGGGTTGCCGCCAAATGCTCTGAAGCACCCCGGAACACAGCAAACAAAAATTCGCGACATGACTACAGCAACAGTGCTACAGCAAATTCGCAACAGTGCTACGTACAGCACCGCACACAGAATGTAATAAACAATGACAAACACTAGCAGCCAATAGGACATGGGTGAACACGATCTTGCAGCCATCTATTGAGCGCTACAGTAAATATCTAGAGATGAGTAGATGGTGGCGATGTCTGGTTGAAATTAGGCGCGCACTACTACAAGCTTCAAACCTCAGTCATTTTCCCCCTACCTTCTTTCCTCACCCTGCGATAGACCAACCGTCGATGCTCAGCGCGAACTCATTTTCAACTCTACTGCGCAGGCCACCGTGTCGCTACCTTCTTCGATCTCGCAACTAACGATTTGTCGCCCGAGTTAGTACCCCCTGTTAGACTCCCCGGGAGTCAATTCGTAAAGACCCGAAGAGATCTCGAAATTTTTTTGACAATACTTTCCTTACACGTTCTGTATAATTGAAAAGTAAAAAGCGTTTCGTTGATCTTTGGCTCTGACGATTCATTGCTTTACCTCGAGTGTTTTAGTTTCCTGGAAGTGATGCAGGCGGAATTCATTAAGCCAGTGTCATAGGTTTTGGGGCAGGAGACAGGGCAAGGTTTTGCTAGAAGAAATTCCTTTATGAATCGGGGAAGTAAATATAACGTTTCTACAAAGGATAAGATATTTAAAATTTCAATAATTTCTTCATTATTAAACCAATTATTGCCCATACTATAAAAATACTATCACACTGAATTACAGTTATTACATATATTTGCCAAATTAAAGTAGATAAATCATCTCATTTTTTTATTAGTAACACAAACTTAATGATATCAGAGAATCTAGAGCTCATTAAGTTAGCTAGATATTTGTCTACAAGCGTGTATTGCAGATAGTAATTTGACAAAATGCTGAAAGAGCAGCGTTATCACCCCTTGTACTTTGTTTTCAATAACATAACACGAATTAATAAAAATTTGTTAGATTCATGTGTGAATTTACCGACCAGATGTGTGAATTACACCAGTAAAATTTGAATGATAATCTTGCCTATTTTTTCCTTCACTTTTGGTTTTAGAGTATAGAGTTAGGGAGAGGGAAAAGCGCCCCCCTTTGGCTACGCACATGGTGGAAGCTCAGTTCGTGCTTATATTTCTCTCTTGAAACATTATTGAATTATTATTGAACATTATTATGGAACAATCTATTGTTTCTAACATAAAGCGCACAAATGTTCAAGATCACTGTTGCTGATATTTGACTTAGGTAAACAGTTTAGTCAACCATTTTTACTATCTGTCAGAAGGTAATGGTAAAAAAATAATTTATTAACAATTTTATTCATCCAAACTATCGTGATATTTTTCTTTTACTTTGTAAGAGAATATTATTTATATTGATATGGACATCATATTACAGGATAGAGGTATATAAAACCAGGGGTGCACTCAGGATTTATTTATGGGGGGAAGGCTTGAGGAAGGTGAACATGGCTTCAATGATGGTTTCGATAGCATATAAATGAAAACAATGGGTAAAAACCTAAAGATCCTATGTGTTATTATAACACCCGATCGAAAAGGCCGGTCGATATAGTACATTAAAAACAATTTCAATTTAAGTATATCAAGGAGTGTTAAGACTTCCTTGATATGAAAACTATTTAATCCTAGAAAAATAGCAACTTACAGAAAAAATAATAAATAAAAAATGATCGAATTTTAGTTCATCACATCTTTCTAATCGTATTGTAGACTGTATGACGTGCTGTTGAACATGTGTGACTATAAGTCGCTACAAAGGAGCCAAATACATTCTTAAAAACCTTATTTCCTGGAATGAATATTACGCATCGACAGCTGTTATATATAGCAACGCTAGACAAATGAATTTTCATCCGATTGTTCCTTATGGCTTCCTTCTGCAAATTCGTAATCAATCGGTGACCAAAAGTTTATTCACTCGCCCCATTTGACAATTTGCTATTGATCGTAATTCTGAAATAACTGAGTTTTCAGGAATCGGAAACGAATTTGGAATCGAGGCAAAATTGGAAACAAATTGGAATTGAGATCAGAGTCGAAAAAAATCCAGTACCATTAGTACATAATTGATCTACAAATTAATCTTTATTCTTTTATATGGTAATTTAGGAAATGTTACTTTTAATGAAGTTAGAAAGTTACTGTACAGTAATCACTATTTATCTCTAGACTATAGACTCCAGTACAATACTCTTGGCAAGAGACCCGGAGGTTGATTAAATTAAATTAGAACTCACCAACTGTTCGGTACTTGTTTGATCACATTTTTCTATCGGCTCGCGTAACCAGTCTTTCTGCTACCGATGCGCGTAACCAGTCTACCATCCACATCACATTATTAATTATTTTTTCTGAAATAACCGTTTAACACCCGTTTCATGGTTAATTCATTTTTATCAAGTTTTACTATACATATTACCTTCTCAAAAAGAACGAACACTCAGTGAATCGAGACAGCCGAGTTGGCGGAGTAAGATCGCCACCACTATCTTTTTGCGAGGAAGGATATCCCTTAACACGTCCGTATGAAGGAAGTGTTGACCTCTGATTTGAGAAAGCCGTCAGAATGGGAGATGATTGTAAGTTGATATTTCTGTTTACGTTGTGAGACTTACAGACCCTGGTAGAGCGTAGAATTCTTAGCTGGAACCTGGTTCGTCAAAATTTTTATAGACAATAGCATACTTGAAGACAGAGAATTTGGATAACCTTCATATATATCTATACATCAATTTTGATCATGAAATTATGTTTATGTAGTTTCGATTTGGTACATTTTTTCGTTTAACAGAATAGTTCTTAAATTAATGCTTGCGGGGGTTGAACCCCCTAAACCCATCTCCCACCATATAAAACCGCGTAGAAATATCTGCGATAACCAAGCATCATATAAAATCATTTTGGTTAGTATAAAATGGTTATAAAAATAAACTTAATGTAAAAATGAAAGAGTTTTCCGGGCTAAGTAGCTGTTGTCCATTTTGGTTTTCACCAGACGTTTGGGTCACAACTGCGGTAACCCTTATCGATGGGAACGTGGCTTGCGAGGACGAAGCACACGGAACGAAGTCTTATATGCAACTGGCAGCGGGGACGGGGGTGTTCCGCAATAAGTAGGGGGACGTGAGTCAGCGTGGTGCTCTGTGGAAACGGGGTCTGTGGCACCCGCGGCTGACGTAAACTGGCCGCTGGGTGTGGTGCCTGCAGACAGCACTTATTTATCAGATTCATTTATTTATCAATCGCCTCTACGGGGAGGATACATTCAATTTAGTACGCAAGTTGGAAGCGCTCCGCAAAAAGAAATCCCATCTTCTCAGTTCCCTCACTTTTCTCCTCCGACGCCGTGACACAGGTGTTATTCCTAAATTTCTCCGTCAGAAACGTATATTCAAAACTTCTTCTGCCGATCGCATCTACGTTCGCATGGAAAGATCTTTTCTCAGCGAACGCATTCGTCACACCCGGCTTCAGATATGTTCAAATGAATCTCTGCTCTTCTCCACTCACTTGAAAGTAACATGATAAACAATCACGATTGGGATCGAATAGATCGCATGACAATCGAACTTATGACATCAAAACATCTTCAATGCAATGAACGTCATAAAAAAGTATGATTCATGTAATATCAGTAAATCTGCTCGTCTATTCATTGACTCACGTCGCACTGTTGTAAACTTATCAAACCACCAACTTTCACCAGATGAGAGTTCAGTTCTTTCTAAAGGCAACAACTTTGCCATAACTCCGGACAAAATACCAACTGAACAAATTATAGCCAACATATTGCACTCTTCCACAGGACGTCGTAGAAGAAATTCGGAGTGAGTCTTCTCGAATTCTTCAACGCGCAAAACTTCCTACGAGCACTTATCATCTGCAGAGAAGAAAGCTCTTAAAACACTGAACAATAACAAAGATATTCTAATTCTCAAAGGAGACAAAGGAAACGCGACAGCGGTACGCAATACCAATGAATATGAGGAAAAAGTACGAGATTTACTTAACACTAGAACTTACAAGAAACTGTCACGTGACCCAACAACCCGTATAATACGTGAAACGAAGAAAATCATCAAGTTGTCCACGATACCTTTTCAGATTCAAATATCTTTTTCTAAGACTAGCTCCTAGATTCTATGGTCTTCCAAAAATCCATTAACCTAATGTACCTCTTCGACCTATTGTCAGTGCAATAGGCTCTCCCACCTACCACAATGCCAAATATCTATTTGAACTTCTCCACGCATAGGAAAATCTGATTCTCACATTCACAATTTTCGCAATTTGTTGAAAAACTCCAGAATGACTCTTTAGAACCCACAGATATATTAGTCAGTTTTGACATTGTGTCTCTATTTACCATGGTTCCGATTACTGAAACTATCATCCTTCTTGAACATATACAGAAAACAGAAAACCTACTCACAACGACAGGTATCTACATAAAAATTCCATCCACCATCCCAGTCAAAAAAGATTAATGATGAAAAATCTCGTAGACAGAACCTTACGACTTTGTGAACCATTACATCTGGAGACGGAAATGAAAAACAAACAACAAGCACAACAAGGAAACGGATACTCGCATGCAGAAATCCGCAGAGCTCTACACCCCAGAAGAAAACAGACTACAACCACCCTTGGTACTGACAAGGAGAAGCAGAATATTCTACCTTTTATTAAACGTGTCACTGACCGCATTGGACGCATATGCAAAAAACGCATTGAACCCAGTTTTTCTACCAACTGCCAAGACTGAACAAAGTCTTCGCCCAGCAAAGGACCGCAGAGACCCTTTAACATCAACAGGTGTGTATAGAATTCCGTGCTCCTATGCCTCAGTGTATGTTGGCACGACTCAACGAAGTGTTAACACACGGATTTCTGAACATAAGAGGAATTGCCGTCTGGACCACTCTGAGAAGTCGGCAGCGGCAGAGCACACCCTTCAACCGGGACATGACATCGAGTTCAACAAAATAGAAGTATTATCATCAACAACCCATTATTATTGTCGTCCTGATATACAATCCATTTAAATACACAAACATAAAAATACCTTCAATAGAAAAGAGGAAGGTTTAAAGGTACAAAAAATCTGGTAACATGTCCTTCGGTAAACATTCCCCAAAACTTTCCATTTTACACGACAGTATGCTTCACAAGCTGCCAGCGCAACGCCCAGCGAGCAGCCTACAGCTGACGCCTCGGGCAACGATCGGATTGCGTCATCCAGCGGTGCTGCCTTGCAAGCGACAAGCGCCACGTCGCACGCTGACGCCAGGAGCGGTAAGCGGCGTGAATCATCAGCTGGAACCACATCCGGCGGCCAGGTTACGTCAGCCGCGGGCGCCGCAGCGTCTGTCACCACAGAGCACCACGCTGACTCACGTCCCCCTACTTATTGCGGTACACCCTGTCACCGTTGCTAGTTGTATCTAAGACTTCGGCCCGTGTGATTCGTCCTCGCAAGCCACGTTCCCATCGATAATGGTTACCGCAGTTGTGACCGAAACGTCTGGTGAAAACCAAAATAGACCACGGCTACTTAGCCCGTAAAACTCTTTCATTATGCATAATTCCGACCGTGAAAGCCTACATTTATTTACTAATGTAGAAAGTTGACTAAATCTTACAGAAAAACCATAAAATAATATTTAATAGTACATTTTGTTAAGCAACTTATGATCTCGAAGTGAGTCAAAGCGGGGTCGGGGGAAACATGTAACAATTTTTTGGAAGATATGCTCCATATTTAGAGGGAAGTTGTCTACGTCATACAATTTGGGGGAAGGCACCCCCGGCCTAGAATATAAATTTTCCCAAAATTAGCTGAAGGTTTCCTTGCATTTTAAATGTGAAATTGTATCAATTTTACATTAGTTCAAATTTAGGAACACTCAATAATTATGGACCTGTATGCATCTCGACTATCCTCCGTCATAGAGTTAAATATAAATAGAGTCAATCGTCTCTGCTGGAAATTGTTCTTGATAATATGAGACAGATGATACCGAGAAGTCGCCCTCTCGCTCGTACATCCGCTTGGAGGGGAATTGAGTTACCCCAACTAAGGCGATGTGCGAGAGAGACAGAAAACTCGCTCATCTTTTTCCCTTCGGTGCGTAAGACTGTTGGGTCTAGGAATATATATGTAGTAACAATTTAAAGGGGATAGGGTAGTGGTCAACATTCGCCTGAAAAATATGCCCTCGATAGCTCGTACCAATTAAAATCAATACGCATGTTTGTGATTATTTATCTAAGTGAAATACACACACTGGGGTTTCTTATCAGAAGGAAAACGCATTACATAACTTGATTTAATTATTTATTTACACTTGTACGTTTTACCTATAATTAACATGCCGCATTGCCCCCAAAATCACACGTTATTCCCTAAAATATTACAATTTTGATACACTCTTTACAAAAGAAACCCTTCTGGAATTTAACAATACCAAGATTATACAGCAGTAATTGAAATTTAGTACAGAAAACCATTAACATCGCTCATCTTTCAGTCCTTTCTATTTAATTGACAATCACAAAAACAAAAGTTCTGAGCATGGGCCTTCACTCATTTCGGTCGAAGCACTGAATCTTCTCGCTGCTGTTTAAAATACTAACGTTGGTCGCAGCCACCATAGCAGTTACCTTCTCGACAGATGAACAAACCAGTCTATGATGTAAGCGGAGGTTGGAATGCCATAGATTGCATTTGACCCGAACATTGACCCCGGGCGCCACTCAGCTGGTAGTTCATACATCGACGGTAGCCCAGTGGTTCCGCAGTCTCCATGCCCTCCAGAATTTCCCGCTCATTCTCGGAATTGCTGTGCCTCACCATAGCCTCGAAGTTCGTTGACATCAATGTCCCTCGGAACTTGCCGAGATGCGATTTAAATGTTGAACGCCGTCACTCATCAGCGAAGAAAGTAGCGCATCGCGTTCCCGACGTGTTCTCGGAAAGTTAGAGACGTAGAAGTTTTATCAACTTCATTCTATTTAAATAAGTTCCAGGTTGTCACTTAATAGCACCTTTAACCTAAAAGACATTAAGACCTGATGACTAAATTTCAAAGTCCGACATCTCCTAATGTAGTACTCATTAGTGAGATGGAGCAGGAACACTAATGTTCTGCTAAGAGAAATAGTCAAATGATTGATTCTCGAATAGTCATAGAATTATAGAATGCTACTCGAATGGTTCGGAATAATACTCGAATGATAGAATGCTGAATCTCGGAAAGAATAGAATGCTAGAATGAATGATCTCGGAGCGTCTCTGCACGAGAATAAATGGTCTCATCCCCCTTCTCCTGCGACGCATGCTCACGTGCTCTGTTTTCAAAATCCATGTGACTCATTTTATCCAATAATATTAAAATCCAATGTTAAAGCGGAGTCTTCGCTACTGGTTATTTTTCAACTTGACGAGACATATTCCTAGCTTATTGACAAACTGCTTCTTTGAAAATTTCCACACTCCAACAGCGCTCTCCTTTCCAACCATTTTCTGAGTGATCTTAACCATACAGTTTTTAACAACAAAAGGATACTGAATTTATGTAACTTTCTAAATTTCAACTGTCACACCCGTCCCTTTAAAGGTTTTTGTCTTCTACATTTTGGTAACGCACTCCAACCGTCTCTAGGCCGCTGGTCGCTATCCTTTGATAATTCTACAAGCTAAGTATACGCCTACTCACGCCCCGACTTCTTTTGTCATCCCTTTAACTCATAAAATCTCTATCTCTCTCTTCTCCCACGTTCTGCGTCTTTCTCGCCGCTGCGCGTTAGAACTCGTACCCGTCGCTGACGCTGACCTTTTTCTTTCAAAAATATCGAGTAATTTTCCGTTTCTTACCAGCCTCACTGCCAACGATTTTGTTAACAATACACTCGCCATTTGCAAACTCCCATCTACTTTTGGTCAAATAAAGTGCGTAATACGCAGTCACTTTCTCTTCGCTACGTTTTACAATCTTTTCTTGGAACAAGGAAGCCCTCCACCGACTCCTACGGCTAATAGCTTTCTCCACCCCCTACAATTTTGCCTCAACGGTCGCGGTACTCTCCCGCTTCTTCACGAACATTCGGATATTTTATAACTTTTTTACATTAATATAGTCCTCCGTCAACTAGTCCCCCAGGGGACTTACATCTAGAAAGTCCGTGTTTGGCAAACACGGAGCCCCGAGCTGAGTATGGCATTACACTTTCTTGTTCGAGGCTCCTTCCTTTCTCCTTCCTGACCTTCCTTGGTCTCCTCTTGTTCCTTTCGATCCCGACGCTAGGGTACATTTCATTTTCCTCTTTCTTCTTTTTTTTATAATGATATACTAATGTTTTGAGATATGTTGATATTTGAGTTGTAATTCAGGAGGGTTTTTAATAGGTATGGATGAGTCATTCGGTGAGTCCCACACACGGGGGGAATCGTTTTCGGTCTCCCTAGAGCGCAACTGCATTTTCCCTACCTATACAAGTTTTTAAAGCTCTAATGACCTGGATGTCGACGAGCCGCAAAGTCCCACAAAAAAATCCGTCAACAAGTGACAAAAGAGCATCGGACTGCGTTTCGATTACTTGAAACAATCTTTCCTCAGAATGACCGTATATTTTTATAACCCCCTTTATTTTACGCTCTTTTGAAAGTTGTTCAAACTACACAATACTGTAGAAATAATAAACAAAGGATAAACAAAATCGGTAAATCAGGTATGGCAGCTACCATACCAAACAAATCCGACGGTCCTAAGGCGCCCCTGAGATAGTTCGTCTCGGTGAGTTTTCTTCTTGTTTCTTCTTTTTAAAGTAAAAAATTTTTTGTCCTACACGCGAAAAAGTCGATTTCGTCCTCTGCAGCTCTACCAGAAATAAACTTTTATTCTTGTTCTAAGGTGCGAAGTAAGTTCACTCATTATATTGTAAGTATGTCTCTGGCAGGATCTTTGGGGGGGTGGGAAACTTTGTTAAATTTCTCCACGGTTAGTTTTGTCCTCTGAGGAATCGCCCGTGTTAATAATAGTGAAAATAAAACACATTTATAACAACGGAAGTATTTATTTTGTTTTCAGTGTTGTTCTTGTATTTGCGTATTCTTTTGAAATGCAATTCTGTATAGAATAATTTTGCGCTGCGTAAAAAATCCTTTATCATACAGGACGAAATACAATTGAAAGGATAAGTAGTGACAAGTAATGTAAGTCCCAATAAATCCTGGGATCTAGGAACACGGTTCTAGACGTTGTAAATCAAACGAAGAAAATATTTCAGATATTATGAGCGCGCTGACTGAAGTCAAGTTATCAACTATTCACAAAAGTTAGAAATATTCACCAAACGAGTTCTTATATTATTAATAATTCCCACTATTGATATTTACTGGTGAATAGTGCAATTATTTCGTGAATTTTTTAGACATAAGAATAAATTTAAATTTTCGTTTGACTGTTTGTATGCATTCGCGTAAGTTCGGCTTTTTCCTTATTCCTCTTCTTCCCGTCGCTCAGTTGACTTAAACAAACCGGTTAAGCGAACTAGCGAAATCGTGTATTGACGTTTAACTTATACTTCACGAATACTGTGTACATTATTGCATTTTACGAACATGTCAAACATTCCTTGGGTATGATATTTTCGAACAGCGCGCTCTTTCCGATGACCGAACAAGAATCACACTAGCATCCATCACGTGATACGGAACACGTTTCCGGGAGAACAGATTTTTTTCGCAGTTTTTATTGAATAATTTTTTTAAAAATGCCCCGTAAGATAAGACTTTCTTCACGTGGTTGTGTTCCTATTTTTATACACTGTTTCAGATAGTTTTTTTACCTATGTTAAGCCGGTAGATTTGTCAGAATGCCCAAGAAACATAAGCCCACGAACGATTCCCCGTACAAACTCATAGTAATTTAAAGTCAAATAATTCAAAATTTTGTCCCGTAAGGGCGGTAAAACTCATCGCCATTCGATAGGGAATTGTTTAAACTACCAATTGAAAAACTTTTTCGGGGTGCTTAAGCCTAGTCGCTCTGACGAACATAATACCTTAAGAAGTTGAACGCGCTCCTTTATGTATTTTACAAAGTCAAGTCAAATTTCCGCCACTGCGCTCTGGTGAGCGCCTTTCTAGCTGGATTGAAAAAATGGATTGGAAAAAATGGGGTACAATTACACTAGACGGTCAAGGGGAATGATTTTTCCTTGGGCACCTCTTGTTAATACATACAATGACCATTCTATCGGTTTCTGTTTTGAAATCGCTCGGCCGTTCTGATGCTAAGGTATTAACAGGTAATTGTAGGCCTGACCTGTTCTTATTGACCAAGAGCCAACGACAAATATAGTTACCTTATTGCTCACGTTTATAATGCTTATCAATAAATGGTAGTATCAAAAAATGCAAATACGCCAACCGATTCGAGTGACGAACATATGTATTACTGAATTTATGTATTTAAAAAAACGAGGCAAGTCACCCCAAATGCTCACAGTTCATATTTCGTATACTAGTTCAGAATAGCCTACCTATGATGGGGCAGACGATTTGAGTGTGACAAAAGCGTTGGCAGACGCCATTGAAAGCGTCCAAAATCGGACCCAAGACAAGTCATTTGCTCAAATTTGATTCCAACACCATTACCCCCCTCCGGTGGCTCAAGTGTTAGCGTTATTGCTCATTACCAAGCCATCCCGGCTTCAATTCCTGGTGGGGACAGAAAATTTGTAGCATTTCACATTTTTCTCAGTTCATATAGCTGTGACTACTGAAAAGACCATCCTTCTTCTTCTATCCACCTCCTACAGCTCGTAGTATCCATAACTTTATCTATTAATAACTACTTCTACTAACCCTTCCACGAAGGTCAAGTTGGTAAAGAAAGATATAAAATAAAGCTAGTTATAAACCTACTTACAAACCCAGCTATAGTACAATACTAGCTATAAAGTATACAATGTATACCCTGATATGAACACAATTACAAATACTACAATAGAAAAAACACCATTTGTTTTGAAATACTTCAGAGAGTCTACACTCAAAATGGCAGATGAAATGTTCTTGGCGAATACCTGGAGAGACGCGCTCAAAGTTTTGAAAAAAATCGTAATTTCATAGTTACCGTTTCTTATAATGTCATACTTAGTTGACATTGCCTTAATGAATTCCATAGTTTATCTTCAAGTCAAAGAGGCATACAAAATGTCTTTGATAAACAACTTGGCAGAGAGTAAAACGGTAGATAATTTGAAACCTTTTAGAAGATTACAACAATACTCAATTTGGAAGGGAGGAAAAGCTAATTTCTTTTTATAGGGAATTAGGGTTCGTCAACATCAAGGTCATTAGAGTCCTTTCAGGTGGGAAAAATACAGTTTCGCACCATAGGGAAGAGCCAAATATCTGGACCATACCCACTAAAAACCCCTCCTGAATTCACCAACTATCTAAAAATAAAGATAATAGGAAAGGAGAGAATATAGTTACCCAATACATTATATCAAAAATGAATAAATTCTGAAAACTATAATTTTCCAAACAAAGTAAAAGGTGGAATAAAGGGAAAGACGAAAAGGAAAGAGGAAGACAAATTTTATCCCTCCTGACAACGTGTGGGAGAAACCCCGATCTATTTATGAAATTCAATACTTTATTCACATCATCTGTTTCATTTCTAAGAATTGTTGGTAAATCTTCAACTGGACTAATGTTTCTCGGTAATCTATCTTTCTGCAATCAGTTAGTAGGTGATGCACTGTCCAAGGAGAACTTCACTACGGGTTGATCAAGTTGCAAGAGGTATCGATGAGTTACAAGAGAATGTCCTACGCGCAGACGGGTCAATAAGACCTAGTCAGGAACTGCTCCATGACTTAACAGACGATTTGATAAGTCGGAGCTCAACAGCCGGCCACTGATTGTTCCATTCTCAATATCCTCGTCTTATGGAATTTAAGATATCTCGCAGTGTGAAATTTAAGACGTCCCCTTTTGGAGTCGTAGAGAAATCCACGCGAATCTTGATAGACAACGCCTTCGCGGAAACGTCTCCTTCCCCATTTCCTCTGATTCCTAGGTGTGCGGTAATCCAGCAAAGCATGATGTCCTTTCCGTCACTTTGAAGAGAGAAAAGTACATCCTAGATGTTCTGGATCAGCTTATCGGCTGAGTACATAGTCTGGATTGCTTGAAGGGTACTCAGAGAATCAGTGCAAATCAAGAAATTTTATCCGCGGGAGCACTTTGTTACTCATAGTGCTCTCAATATGGCGTAGCACTCTGCAGTGTAAACGCTGCACAAATCGCCAAGACGGTAGTCACGGAGGAACACCACGAAGCAGCCAACACCATCGGTCTGCTTCGACTCGTCAGTATACACAGGGGTATAGACCCGATTGTTTGTCGAGGATTAGTGGAAGTATACCCTCAACATCGCTACTGGAGTGTTGTTCTTGTCATATTGCAGAAGATCAAAATTAATCTTCGGCTGATGCAAAGTCCAAGGAGGAATCTTTCAGAAACCTTGATGTAAGACATTGGTTGTGAAAATATTAACGGTTTTTTAAAACAATTTTGGAACGATATCCAAATGGTTTGATTGTTCTCAGTCTGTTGTAGTACAAACGGATGGAAGACGAAGGATTAAATACTGCGTTCTGAACCAGATTGTCGGGTAAAGTACGTACATGGGCAAAGGGTTGTAACACGAGTAATTGCCGCCGGTGGGAAAGAAATGGTTAGCCAATCTCGGCATACAAACTGGGAATGGGACTAGTACGGTAGGCTCCCGAAACTAGTCGGATTTCTGCTTGATGAACACCATCCAACTTTTTTAAATAGTTTGCACGAGCAGAGCTATATACAACGTAGCTATAATCGAGCTGATATCTTATGAATGTTCGATAAAACTGCGAAAAGCAAGGATGAGCGATCAGTACCCTATTCCCTGCTTCTCAGGTACTTGAGAAGATTAAGGGACTTTAGTGTTCTAGCTCTTAGGTCTATAAGATGTTCAATCCCATTTAGTCTCCGATCAAAGGTGAGACCTCAGAATTTTAATGAAGGACAGAACTTGAGAACGTTGTTCCTAAGGGAGAGGCGAGGTTTTGGCAGTAGGCTTGGTCTCCTACTGAAAAGTACGCAGTGTGTTTTTTCAACAGATAAACGAAAGCCTGTTGTCTTTGACCATTGGTACAATCAATTTAGAACGAGTTGGATTTGTTGCTCCGTACCTGTGACACTCTGCGATGAGCAAAAGATAGCAGTCATCGACAAAAATAGAGTTGTACAGGATTACTTACAGCAGATGTTATGCTATTAATGGCCACCGCACATAAAGTCACACTCAGGACTGAGACCTGAGCGTCACCGTTCTCTTGAAGAAGGAGATCCGAGGTCTCTCTTCCAATTCCGTAACGGAAGGAACGCTTATCCAAAAAGGACTGTAACATCAGAGGAAAATTGTTGTAAAACGAAAAAGCTAATTTCGGTATCTTCAAAATATGTTTAATTAAGTCTGAAACATCATGTGTAGGAATGATACTGTCACGTTGGTCCTTGGCGCCTCTACCATGTCGCGTTGGCTTATAGCGCTACAACAATCATATACAATGTCGCGTTGGTCGTTGCTATGTATATATTTAGAGTTGTCTTTGTCCCAACGTCGGGAGGGGATAGTCCCCAGATTACATATTTAAGAGTACTCGCTTGGCAATAGTTAGAGTAGTTCTCTATTCAGGTTTTTGGCGTTTGGTTAAATAAACATTGACACATATAAACTATAACAAAGGTTTAATAATTGAATCTGCACATAAGCTCGAAGAGAGCTTATAATTGAAAAGTTATAATGAGCAAGTGATTACATAGTTATGTTAAATGCCCTTATCGGAGCGAGAGATCAATATCTTGCATTAACATGTTCTAAAGACTCGTAAGGACGTCAAGGTCCATTTACAATGTTCCATATGCTTCCCATTATCGTCAATACAGACCGTCATCAAAACTGTTGTCGGCTGCACCCCGTGAAGCCGCGCAGGGTCGCTCCCGTCGCCGACGCACCCAGTCTCGGGCACGTCACATCGTCTCCAGCGAGTCCCCCATAGCAGAAGAAAGCAAGGCAGCAAGGCCAGGGCAAGGGCGGCAAGGGCCCTCGGATGGGTGGTCACCAGTTTAAGTAACCGTGAGGGGTGTGCGGGGGAATTGGTTTGTAACTTCCCGAAAACGCCCTGGTAGGGGTGGGGGGTTCCATGTGGATATTTGAATGTATTGAGGAGCTCTTCATGGTAGGAGAAGTCATTGGGAGGGGAGTCGTTGCACACGGCTCTACGATAATTTGTGGAGATGGTAAGGCGTTGTCTTATGCATTTAAATGCAATTAGGAAGAAAGAGGGAGGAATGTCACATGAAGGGGGGTGACAGAGTGCAGTGACGTGGCGAGTCATACGATCGTGTGTCATTTCGGACGACCACAGAGAAAAATAGGTTCTCTGGAAACCCCACCACAGTGACGGGACAAACAGGAAAAGTTCTTATCTCTCGCGGCTGACGCCACGGAGATCCGGGTGAAGAGTCACGATTAAAATGACACTAACTATTTAAACTATCGATTTAAAGATCCGTCCTGGAAATATATTATAAAATTCTTGCGTAGCNAGATTCGGCTGAAGAGTCACGATTAAAATGACACTAACTATTTAAACTATCGATTTAAAGATCCGCCCTGGAAATATATTATAAAATTTTTGCGTAATGTTAGCTTTGAGTAATATTATAAACCTTTGCATAATGTCAGCCCCGTGACAATACATAAATATTGATACTAATGTAACTAAAAATTTGTTTAAAAATACAATAAAATATTTATTAAATTAGGACAACGTTATTGAATACTGCCTTCGTGGGAATTACACGAACCCTGCCGCAGCAAGGTCATGCATCCGCTGATGCTTGGTCATGCAGTCTCAAATGGGTCACGACCCCATCTCTGGGCGACACATTGAAATTTTCACTCTGAATCTGTATATTCCGTCCGTCTCCTCGCCTTACCTACCCGCTGGTCTTTTCCTTTTCCCATTTTTTCTATTTAATTCAGTCTTGAGTTTCTATTGTGACCTTGAAGTGTCAGTATCGTTGTGTATTGTGAGTCAGTGTTCTATTATCGTCAGTATAATCAGTTAGTATTGTTCAGAGTTGACAGCATTGCAACAATTAGCGGTTTGTACGATAATTTAGCCATCTGTACGATGTACGATTTGACTTTGTACGATAAGGCCAGTTGTACGATAATTTCACTGACTAAATAGACTAAAAAGACAAAAACATGATTTATTTTTTCAAAATTAAAACATTACATTAAACACCAACTTCGATACATTTACGCAGAGTATATTGATAGATGATTATTGCATCTGAAATACTGTATTACGTTGTTAGGTATAGTCAGAGCATTGATAATGTCATCTCATCTAACAATGTACGCTGCATAAATGAGACCGGGTTGGTCGGTGTTTGATTTTATTGATACTACGGTGGGAAAACCCAAAAATCGACAAAAATTTTCGGTGTCTGATGGCTTAATCCTTTAGAACGGTGGACCCGGGAAGTTTAGAGATAAAGGTTCGTGTCCTGCTCAAACTTTGGTTAGAAAGTTACGTGTTTTTAGAAAGTTATTACGTTGGCCCTATTGGAAGCATGGAATTGCCCGAAGGTAACCAAGGCGTAGAATGATATTAAGGATCGGTAAGCATCCTTAACTATTTTATTATTTAATATAATTTTGTTAATTTTATGCAATTAGGTTTATATTTAGTTATACAGGTAATCAATTACATGTGAACGAGTAACACAACTTTTGTTTCTTTCTATGCCTCTCGTCTATTTTGAGAAGTATGATTTTTTATCTCGATTTAACCTATTTAAAGAAACGTTATAGAGAATGGGAGAGTGGAGTAGTGAGATAGGAATGGGATAATAATTAAAGTAAAACAATTTTTCTATAATATAAAGAGAGGTCTTAGATTTCTCAGTGATTTTTTTAAATTCTTAGACTCATAAAAAAATTGAAAGATAAAATGTGTATTATTGCCTCTATTATTGTTTATTATACTATTATTGATATTTTAGGTTGTTTTTTATTTTTGTTGGTAACCACGTCCTTTCCCTGAGTTTGAAACGGATTGAAATGTACCTTATTCATAGAAGTTTCATTATTTTTTACTTTTAAAACGTAAGTGACTGCGTTTTAAAAAACTATACTGTTAATGTTGCAGTTTATTTTTAAAAAATGAAAACATAATTGGTTTTATAATATTTTGGAATAATATTAGTGTTAAGGAGAAAGATAATGACATCATTGTCAGTGGTGTACCTAGGCGGGATTGAAGTCGCCCTGGATCTCATCCAGTAAGGAGCCTCTAAAAATGTCACCAAAAATTATATAAACAATTCAATTTGAAGTTAACTATACCTAAATATTTATATATTAGTAAAATAAATAATAGCTTAACTTTTTAACAGCTAAATTTTACTTTATTTATATTTTTCTTTAATATGATATTGCGGTAACGCACTTAGCTTATTTTAAATCAGTATTCAGTTAAAACTGGAACTATACGTACATTTATGTATTAGGATCTATGTTGCTTAAAGAAAGTTTTCGGTTATACGAAAAGCAGACCAATATTGATCTGTTATTCAACTGTGCTCATTCACAGTCATTCATAACACACTTTACATGTACACTCGTATAAACGAAAAAAAAAAGAATTTCTCGAAGTCAGTTCGGTAAATAACAAATAAGGTATTAAAACACAAGTAAATAAAACTTCATTCATGATATATGAGAAAACAGGCTGTACGATAATGGTCATCAAAATGCGATAATTTGGGAAGGCTTGTGCGAAAATTCTCACTTGAATACCTGACAACATTGGTCCTATGTGTCAGTATTCACTGTAATGAATTCCCCAGCAGTGAACACTCTTTCGGTAAGCGTTTTATTCAGCTAGATTTTGAAGTGTATATGTGTTTGAAACAACACTGCATTTGGAAAATATAATTCAAGGATCCGTTATTACTTTCGTGAATTTTATGACACATTAGTGAAAAGTTGTAAGTAACATGACAGCTTCATTTTTTGTTTTAAGGGAAAAAAATAATTTTAAAAGCGAAAGAGCGGCTCGGTAGTTTTAATCATTGAAATGAAAAGTAGAACTTTTGAAATATATTAGAAATTTGTTTATGTTGTGTTGAAATATCTTAATCAGAACCAAAACCCATTCCATGATGTTCAAATAACATTAAGAATCGTATTAACAATGCCAGTGCTGAGAAGTTTCTAACGCATAAAATTAATATAAAATTATACAGTTCCAACAAGCAACATGACGCGGTGAAACACGGAAAGTGCAATGCCAAGATACATAAAAGACGCTGCAAAAACCATCATGAACTGCAATATAAAATTATTTCAGGTCTTGCACCTCTCAAGATCAGCTCTCAATTTCTATTTCGTCAGTTGCGACAATTGTTCATCAGACGAACTTCGATGAACTTATTGATGAATGTGCCAAACAAAAATTAAGAAAAGTCGCTTTCCTGTAGGGTGTTATATCATTTATTGTACTTTTTTCTCCCTTACCTCATGAAAATTTCCAACTGAAATTAATTATGAAAACAGTTCTTTTATTATTGTCTAATGAACACGTCTTGAGTGCTTCTCTACAATTCCAGTCACATATTGCAAACATGAAAGGACCTTTCCAAAATTAGTAATTATTAACAATAAACTTAAATCTACGGCAACGCTAGAGCGCTTTTATAACGTCTTCTTGTGGGTTTTGTAGAGTAAGATATTTTGAATGCATTTGAAATTGGATATGTTATAATTTGCAGAAATGGTTCCAGAAAGAAAATTAGGACAGTTATAAAACAGCTTCTTCATTGACTGGTTAGATACAAACTACTTCAAATAACTCATCCAGAAACTGTCGTAGCAATGGAATAAGTATACTATAAAGCTTACTGACATTTGCATACCTCAGGCTATCTTTATATACATAAATTCAGCCGGCTATGTTGGGACTTTCCAGTTACAATCAGAAAAGTTGACTGTAGTCAACTTTCGGCTGACTATAGTCAACTCTTGGCTGACTGTAGTCAACTTCGCTCGGAAACGCGAATGGAATGCAAAAGTGGTGCAGAAGTCGACTTCTGGGTTCGCGCATGCGGGTTGGGTTACTGAAATGCTTTGTGAGGTAAACGGTCATAAAATGTTTAATAAGCAATGAATTGCTTGGCGATTCTTCTAATTCGAATCTTCTGACTGGACTCAACTCTCATCCTCAGCCCAAAGCGATTCTTCTGAGTCTTTGTGATACTATCGATTATTCTGTCTGCGCTCAACTCTCCTCCTCAGCGAAGTCAAGTGAAGTTGACTACAGTCAACTTTTTTCATGAATGGAATGCTCGCAAAGTTGACTGTAGTCGACTACAGTCAGCAGTTGGCGTAACTGGAAAGCCCCATGTTTCTGTTCGCAAAACTCGAAAAGTAGTCGGTCGATTGACTTGAAATTCCAACACAACGTTACATTCGAATACGCACGTGTTTTATATAACTATATAATACGCGCGTGTTTTTATATGGATGTCTCACCTGTGACAGGTAAATTAAAAAAATATATATAAATAAGCGAAATACCATTCACTGACTGATCACGAAATATCAGAAACTAGAAATCCTACAAACTTGAAATTTGGCAAAAGGTTCCTTTTAGGTTCTAGACATCCGCTAAGAAAGCATTTCACGGGTTGGAATGTTTTGTTTGTATCCCCCACCATAACTCTAGAGTGTTTGGAACAATTTCTACCAAAGTTGATACACGGATGACTGACTATATGAAAACAAGCACTGTGGGAATAAGACATCCCTTGCACTCCTAGGGAGGGGGTGAGAAGGGGATGACATGTAAAAATAATGGAAAAATCCGAAATTAGATCGGAAACCATACCATTCGGTGCCGTTGGATAAGAACGTTCCCGGTGCTTAAGTTAACAATCAGACCACATAGCAGATAATATACACCTCACATCCCTGGGTTAGGGATGTTAATGAAGGATAGGTAAGCATAATAAAAAAGACTGATATTTGTGTTAAATAAATAATTTTTGGAACCCCTGAAGTGAAGTGACACTCTCATTGTCAGTGCAGCAAGTACACGATCACCCCCTATATGGAATAAACACCCTTTATGTTGGGGATGAGAAAGAGTAAAATGTAAAAATAATCGAAAGTATTAGTGTTGAGATTGTAGTTTTCGGGACCGCTGAAATTAGTAATGATATTCTCAAAGACGTCAAAGTTCAAAATCAGGTCGTATAAACTCCAACACCACTAGGGAAGGGGATGCCATGAAAAAAATATCGAACATGGCATACCAGTGACGAGTTCATAATTTTCAGCGTTGCTGAGGTGATAGTGAAATCCCGATATCGTGTAAGTCCTAACTCAGCCATCATGAAACAAACGCACCCGTGGGGTGGGGTTCGAATTCATGGTTTATGTGTATTCTAATATGAATAATCGTTTTTTCCAGTGACACAATGTTACATTATGTTTATTATGCACGACGCCTGTAAAGATGAGGGCTGGGAAGAGCGTGACACGAAAAATTATCGAATATGTCAGGTAAGAAAGGATTTTACGAAAATTCGCCCCCAAGGGGGTGAAATGGGAAATTGGTGTTTTCTAAAACCCTTTTCTCTATTACATCAGTGAAAATAAGGGATTATTACACACCAATACTATCAAACCTCCACCATTAATTGTAATTTTAACTCGATATCAATGTGAGAAAGAATTAAGCTACAGACATATTACAAAATCCTCGCGAGCAAAGCCGCAGGTACTCAGTTAGTAAAATATAAAAATCTTACACTCACCTATCCTATCATAGCTAACGGAAGTGGCATTTCACGTGATTGTTTACTCATTTTACGTAAATGTACCCATATGATTTTAAGAACGAGAGATTAAAAAAATTCCCAGTTAATTCTGGCAATCCACCAATATTTGACTTTATTTTTGATTAAATTATAAATATTTTTTTCCAATAGAGGAATGTTATAGCTAAGGGTAATTTAAGTCAAGCATGAAAATCATACGATTTTGTCTCTTTCTTGAACGGGAAGAAATCGATTCCACTTGGACTTCCTCCGATTCTATCGATTATACTTCAATGCAAATCGACTTCTATCGAAAATCGTGTAGAGCTGGCCGCACATCTGTATGCTTACATGGGAGAGGGGAGTAGAATGTAGACATCAGTAGACATGCTCGATAATCTGTGGATGGATAAAAGTGAAGTGCATGGCAAGAAGTGTGTCGTATTTGTACCGTTCTAGACATGTATAGAACGTTCAGTATCCTTTTGAGTCAAATTTACTGGACGACCGGAGTGATTACTCTCTGGCGGCGATAAACTTGATTATTGTTACGGGTGACGTGCTGATCTGCTCAACCTTGTACACTGCATACCTCGTATGTTTGATGAAATCTACGAAGAGGCATCTAGTCAAGTGATAAAAGCTGCTCTGGTGTGGCGTTTGCTCAAAATTCTGTACTCTTGGTTTTGTAGTTTTTCGTGCTAGTTGCACACCTTCTCCGGAAATGGGGCATGAATTGCATAAGTCTTTGGAATGGGAGGGTCCGCAAGAAGTTACTTGAAAATTGTGTTGCGATAAAGGAAATTTGAGAATCCTCGTTTAAAGACCAGTAGTATGTTATATCGTAGTTTTCAATGTTCTTTCTGTGCTACGCAGAACACATTAATCAAATGAATGTGAACGAAACTACGATGAGGCAGATGGATGGAGGAACTGGCACGCCTGATGTACTCTTGGGCGAAGTTCCGATCATGAAATACACTGTCCGTCAAATAACGCGGACTGAAGAACAACGTCGCGCTCATGCTGAACGCGAAAGAATCCGCCGCCGGTTTTTGACTGATGAACAGCGCCGAGCACATGCTGAAAGAGAGAGGCGGAGACGAGCTAATATGACACCTGAGCAGAGACGGGCACATGCTGACAGGGAGCGTGCCCGGCGAGCCTCTCTGACACCTGAGCAACGTAAACACAGAGCGGAGAGAGAGAGAATTCGTCGAGCCACTCGTACTGCCGAACAAAAAAGAGCGCACGCGGAGAGAGAGAGGAAACGAAGGGAATCCATGACTGATGAACAAAGAAAGTCTCATGCCGAGCGAGAGAAGTTGCGCCGTGAATCGATTGTTAGGAATAACGAAAATTTCCAGCTATGGAATCAATATAACATACCAACCATGCCCTTATGTGACGATACCATGAGGGCACCGTATCCACAGTAAACTTGTATTAGCGAGAAAATTAAAAACTGTCCTACTTGTAGAAATCAGCGAGAATGAAAATCATCCCGAACTTTTTCAATTTCAGTGGGCCTTCAAGATAATTACTATTTTTATGATAATGTAGATAAAAAATAAATCTTGTAAATTTTGCCACAAAGTTTCTTTGTGTTCTCTTTGTGCTTTTCTAAGTAAAGATAAGAAATAATGTAAAGTTTTGTACCATTTTTGCAGAATGAAGTAAAAGCTTTAAACGGAGTTTCTGACTGCTTTTAAGTGTGTGAATGTATCACTAATAACAAGTATCTTTTTTAATTTTGTTATGTACTTCAATAACTTTTCAATCTTCATTTTATTACATCTAAACCTTAACACAAATACATGTTTATGAACATAAAAAATGTACTTGTTTGTTATTTTACTACACGTTTTGCTGGTACCTAAATATGTACTTAGTAAATACAGACTACTTGATAATAGTAATGAATTTTAAGGAAGATAGTTGGTGAATATATCAAAAGTAAAGTAATTAATGAAACTATAAGACCTTTATTGGTAGTTTAGTAAATTAATTACACTGTTTCATCCTCATATTCTAGACCAGGAATTCTCAACCTTTGTAAGACTGCAAGCACCACCTTTGTATAATATCAAATACTAGAGCACTAAAATAAACAGGTTTTTAACTCTCACTGTCAGAACTAAATTATCTTTAGCTCTTTGATCGTTAATGTATCACATAAAATACATCAATTGTACAACAGACTATATCTGCCGACTTGTCAATAACACAAGAAATGAAACAAATTAAGATAATTTCAGTAAAGTTTTTTCTCAATGAGGTCAATGTATCAAGCAACCATGTCAATACTTAGGGTCACATGTTTTGAAACATTATTTGGAACATTTCTGTGCTCTTCAGGTATACTCTCTGCGAGAGTAGTCAGTGCCAAAACTATTTACTCTTTCACAACCTCCCCACATCCTGAGGAAATTAGTATGTTTTTGAGACACATACAGAAACTTCAGTTAAAAGTCTTTTTATGTTATTGCTAGGTAAGATGCATATTTTCTGACGAGTTGAATAGTGATTCCAAATCACCCACTCTTACGTCTGACGCCAGGGAATACTTCATGACAAATAATGTCCTGTATTATATTTACAGTTCTTCCAACTCATTAGTTTTGGAAAAGAACTTGGCAAGCACTTTTCCCTGCAAGAGAAGAGGATCTGATCTTATTTAAAGAGCACCAGGGTGCTCCCAAGCATCGGGTTGAGAATGCCTATTTGAGACTAATATATATTGCAAAGACACTTGACAATGTGTAGGCAAATTGTTGTGAGTTTAAAAAAATGACTAAACTACCAATAAATGTATTTTTAACATATTAGTGCTGGAAGAAATTAAGTTTAAAAAACAAGTAATTTTAATAAATTTTGTTTTTGTCAAAAAAAGAAACTGTTTTATTGATACAACTAACAAAGTTACTTCATTAAATGTCCTTTTTGTTGTATTTTCATCATCAATAGCTATTTTTAATAAATCCTAATGAATTTATAATCATTATGTGTGGTTGTTCAAATTTTATCAGGAATATTAAAATATTTTGAAGGATTGCACATTTTTATCTACTGACTGACTGATAATATTTTTATCTAAAGACTATACAAAGAGAAATACATTGTTTTTAATCGTGATCTTCTCTACCATTTGTTATGAAACAATTGTTAATTATCTTAATAAAAATAACATTGGTGGCCCAGTGCATAGTCCTACTGCAATTTACTTTGGAAGTATTGTGTATTCCAATTTCTAAAATAATTGTAGTTTTCTTTAAAAAAAAAACCTTGATGGCTATGAATTAAAAACTCATTTGGGAAGAACCACAAGAATCAAGAAATGTTACCTACCCCCTTTCTAAGTGATTTGAATTCAATTTTGTAGTTCACAACATTATTCCTGCCAAAGAAAATAACTTTGAGCCACATTTTGCAAGTTGAATGTTATTGTAAATATATTTTTAAGAAATGTATGGATGTTGATATAAACAATTTTTGTTAATGTTTTTTCTGAGATAATTTATTGGCATTTTAATTGTTAGCAATTTTTAGACCTTGAGAAATCATTTTGTTTATGAATGTATTATTATAGGCAATGGTACCATGAAAGAAAGGTGGTAGCAAGTACGAGATGTGTGTATAGTTCTGTGCATCTTCTTAAAATGAAATTCCTACCCTTAAGTTAAAGCATTGTAAAGAAAAAAATTGTGCATTATATATATGAATAACTGAATTTTTAAAATTACTTATTACTAAGTATTAATGAAATAACCTTAACAAATTTATAAAGGTTATCAAAATAGTGTAGCTTACAATATTGCAATAAGGAAAATTACAAGTCCACAATTTATTTTAAATATAAATAATTATAAACTTCACAATTTTGTAAGGTATTACTTTTACACACGTTAAAAAAAAAGTTTTGTCATATTTTGTTTCTCGAGTTCAAATGCATATTGGATGTTTTTCTAAACAAAAATATGAAGAGGTCAAGGCATATAAGGGCCATGTTAACTTTTTTTAATTTTACAGGAATTGCTATTCTCCTTATGGACTTACCTCTGTCTCTTACTTAGATCACTTTGTTTTCTAATTTTTCTTTTGGAATGAGCATGTTTGGAACCTGGAAAGTAAATGTAGTGGATTCAATATGATTCTTGCACCAAAAGCAGTTTCTTTCTTTATTGTGACAATTGATGGGCTTATCTGGTGTAAGCCAACCCCTCCGTGTGTACTTTCTAATGTAAGTTTATATGAAACTAAAGAAATATACTCTTACATTATGTAACATCCACTAAATATAAATATATTTTATAATTTATTTAAGTAAGAATTTTAATTATGATGAAAAGTTAAGAGTTGTGGTTTTTTAATCAGTGGTTAATTATATGTAATGATTTCATATACTCTGTGGGATCGTTTACAACACCCCCTTGGCCACCACTGTTGTACTTCATCATGTTATACTAAACCCCTCTTTAACGTGACACCACAAAACAACCTACTTTTCCCATAATGAACCGTAATTATGCTCGTCCCAGCATAACATGAGAAACAGTAATTAAAGGAGAAAATGGTGCACAAGGTATTATAAGACTTTTGTTTTCATTGTAGGAAAATTTGCCTCGATTGAGACCAATTTTAACATTTATGATATACCAAATGTAACGTCAAACATTCTAAAATATCCTCCCTCTCGTCACCAAATGTCACATTTTGCCAACCCCCTTCCACCCAAGACTGTGACAATTTATAACCGATCTGTGTGTTTCTGTTCATATTTGCATGTGATAACTATTCTCAGGGATTACTGTCATTACCTCATCCTCTTTCTAAATGCAATTTGTAATTGGAAGCATCATTTTTGCCAAAACTTTGTTAAACATTTTCTGTATATTACTGTAGGTGAGGAATGCAGCAGTTGATTGTAGTCTCTATTTTAATAATAGCTGACTTTAAATGATAATCAAAATGAGCATATGTATTGATTTTTAATTTTCATTTTCAACATATCACCAGTGTTTTTGGAACCATCTTCCTTTTTCCTCCCTTAATTGTCTTCTGAATCACCTAGATGTATTACCTCAAGGAATGTAAAAATCCTCACGTTCTTAAAAGAAAATTATATTTTAAGTACATTTAATCCAAATTTAAATCTTGATTTTCATTTCTTTACTTTAGGAGGTTGAAAGTTTTAACTTACAGAACTAGTTATTAATAAAGAAAATTAATAACTTCTTTAACTAAGAGATGCACATTTGTCTCTACAAATATGTATCTATTTTTAGGAAGAATAATTCTTGAGGTTAGGTCATTTAATAAATGTATTTATACAAAATTTATTATTGTAGTTATTTGCTTCCTCGTAGAGATAAGATATTCGTGCTTTTTGGGAGTATCAATTTCCTAACAGTTAACTAGTTCAAATCTTTGTATTCTTAAAAATTTGTTTAATTTGTCCGATAAGTAATTATCAAAAATATTCAACAACCTGTAACAGCGAGAAAGAAAGCACACACTGTAAGAAATATCTTATATGTATCATATTTGTTCCTATTAAATGTTTGATAAATATGCAATGTGTTTCCTACATTGAGAAGCATAACGGTCATCATCTACTATCAGTAGGTATAAAACAAAATGTAAAAATACAAATCTTGCCAGGAAAAAAACCCATAAAATACTACAGAATGTTTTTCTGTTTTAATGCTAGGCAATTCAAAACAGTTATATGTACAAAGGGGTTATATATTCCTCCTTTACAAATCAGGAAAAACATCACTCCATGTAAGTAGTAATTTGATATGTTTGAAAAATAATGAAGTAAATCTTTCACAGGATTAGTTTTAAAATTGAATTATCAGAGGGTAAAGAAAATTGCTAATGGAATTATTTTGACCTATCCTCCATCCCACCACAAAAAAAAAAAAAAAAGGTGGATAAGGGAAGAAAACATAACAAACATGCTGTTTCATAATTTTTCCCACTTGTAACTTAAAAATCCTATATATTAAATTGCTAAGCTCATTCATGATGTTGAAAGTATTAAAAGACATACATTTCTGAAATTCAAGTACACTCAAAAAGCAACTAATAATTAAAGCTATGTCTACTGTGTGTACTTGTACATCACTTATAATTTTGTAATCTCAATAATATTTTTAGTAAGATGGCATAAACTTTTTCTTTCAACCTTGTTTGGACCACATCATATTTGTCCCAATAAAAAAAAAGAATGAGTCAAATTAAAAAAGAAAATGAAAACTATTATTGGAAAAATTTGATTCTGCATTGAGCACTAATGTGCAACCTAATGATGAACTTCTACGTCACTCACATTGCACATTTACCATACACAGTTTGTCATTTAGCCCTTGGCCGCCTGTCATCTTGCTTTGCATGTTACTATTTTGAGGTCACAAAAATGGAACAAAGAATAAATTCTTCTTACCAAATAGTGGGGGACGGGGAGATAGCCACTCAGTGTGACCAAAGAGGTGATCTACATTGTCCTATCCGTCTTAACAAAACTGTTGTTGCCAAGAATCCAATGCTCAAGCAGTCATATGATGAAGTATAATAGACAGAAACACAGTACAGTTCCAGTTGGATTGGTATCATTGATATGTAGACCACATGGCATGGCATCAGAAAATTGTTGCAAAGAAAGAGTTGGCGCAATTTCAGTTGGTGGAGCCTTTAAGGGTCGCACAACTATCTTTTGGTAAATGTTATTTCACTGTCTGGCATTACTGTAAACATCTCAATTTCCACACATCTGTCCAATGAAAAAGTCCCCAAGCTGACCTCCAGAAATGGCAGGTTAATCAGTGTTACTCGCTAAGCCACAAGCATTATCTTCATAACATAACAAATATTGCAAAGATGTTACCCTTGCTTCCTGTCATCAGCCCCATCAATTCTCGATGTGTAAGTGCACCAGGAAACTTCATTTCTATTTTNAAAAAAAAAAAAAAAAAAAAAAAAAAAAAAAAAAAAACTGATCACAACATTAGTCCACTAATTACAAATGTAATGTAAAAATGCATATATTAATGAAAACCAATAATTTTTGGAGGTCTCCAGTTTTGGCCACATGTTTTTCCACATCTACTCCTTCATAAGATGATATATTGCTCTAATAATTTTCGCCATTGTGACAAATTATAGTGTTCGGCTAATTCAAATTTAACATAGAGCTGAAAAATTAGGGGGTCAAGATAAACCACCTTTCAGAAGACTATTTAAGAGTATAGTTGCATTATAACCAGAAGATAAAGTAGGTATGATGTATTATATAAAATTGCGAGTATATGTATTTGTCTAAATACCATAAAAAAACTAGCAATTAATAAACTTAAGAACTAATGGAGTGAGATAATTGGTGATAGGATTTTAATCTCATCCAAATATTTGAAAGAAGAAAGATTCAATACAAAAATTAGAACAAAGCTGAGCACAAATGAAATTAAATATTTTATTTCGTCACTGAGGTATTCAGAGATTCAAGACAAGATTCATGAACATCAAACAGGCTTGCAGAGAAGTAAAAAAGAGATAACGAATGTACAATATTGTTTCTGTACAAAATCTGGTGTCATAACATTTAGCAATTGCCTGTAATTGCACCTGTCAAAATTCATAAAACACACACAAAGTATAACAAGATAAATTAAAAATTAAATACAAATAAAAACAGAAATAAATAATTATTCAAGGTTAACAAAAAAGGACTTATAAAAGAGTACTTCTTATTGTATCTCTCGCAGGATATACTCTAACAACCAAATCATTCAATACTCACAATCCACGCAGATCAATTATGACATGAGTACATCCTAGATCATGGAATAGAAAATCCATTACCACTTAAGAAAACAAGGTACACATAATTAAAAAACACTTCTCTGGTAATTAGTTACCAGATACAACACTGATACTCTGCAATGTATAAGTTAATACATACCAAGATATCAGTTTACAAATTAGACATCTTCCACATTACTAAATAATTCAATAAATATTCGAGATAACTGAAGTTCTGACGTACATGCTTCCACATCCTAGTCATACACAATGTGTATCGACAACTATTCTAATCAGCACTGCCTTGTTAATGTTTATAACTATGGATGAACGGGATTCTACATATTTATATAGAGGGCTGCTTCATGTAATAAAATACAAACAAACAAACAAACAAACAAAAGGAAACAGAAGATACCGGAACCCCAAAAATGAAATGCATTGGACAAACTTAATAGACAGCAAGTCTCTTAAGTTCTTGGTTTTCTCTCAATACCGTAAATCTTGTATGCCATGAGGTAGGGAGAAACTTGCTACCTACTTTTCAATCTGGTTAATTATAATTAACAGCACACTGTTCACCTATTATTTCACTAGAATGCAAATTATCTTAAACAAGTTTAAAGTTTGGTGGTATAAAATAGTTTTAAAAAGTACAATAAGTAATAAGAAATTGCTTGGCAACCATTAAGTCTTAGTTTAAAAAAATTATTTGTCATATACACGTCATACTAATTACATTATGGTTATTGTGAGTGAAAATCACTGGACTCGACCTGTGATGAATTATATACACAACCTCTGTGGTTAATAAAGGAGTTAGTTTAAGTACTTCACCACTT
The DNA here is from genome assembly GCA_002313205.1 of Laupala kohalensis. Classification (NCBI taxonomy): domain Eukaryota; kingdom Metazoa; phylum Arthropoda; class Insecta; order Orthoptera; family Trigonidiidae; genus Laupala; species Laupala kohalensis. The sequence goes on along the minus strand of NNCF01126733.1, from coordinate 880,880 downwards.
GAAGTCATAAACAATTGATTAATGAAAGCAAAACATACTCAAGGTCACTATGATAAAATAAAATACTGGGGTATATAGGTGACAAAATGTTAATGAGATAAAAACTTGAAAAACATTTTGTGACTTACAACACAAAAATAGACAGTGTGAGCCTATTGTTGTATTTGTTACTATTAATACTCTTCCTGGTTATTCTTCTCCCACCAACAATCTTCATAAGACTCAACTACGAAAACATTGCCACCAATCACTTCCCATCTTGATGCTCTGGGTATTTAATACACAAAGGCTTGGGGAAGACCCCTGGAAGCACTTACTCACCCAACACGCACAGGGGAGCAAATGGTGATGGTGATGCTTGTGTCTCTGCAGTTCAAATTCACTATTTGTCAGTTGCAGGCATATAGAGTCCTTTGCAACCTAATTATATAAATAAGAGAAAGAAAAAATGAAAGCCCGAATTACAATGCTGTTACTATCTATGTTTTCTTCACAAACACTTGTCTTCACATTCTTGTGAACTTAGAACTATTCTACAATACCCTTTTTTTTCAATAACCAGATCATCAGCAGGTAACAAAGATAAATGCAAATGCAGCAGACCTTTGCACAACAGAACAACTGCTGATCTAACTTACTACCAGATTGTCTAACTGTCATAACTTGAGGAGCCATGATCATGTCCGGGGCTAGGAGGGGTGCTAGGGTTACTGCTATTGTTAGAGGCAATGGAATGACGAGGGCTGCCTCCGCTCACCCCCTGATCCTGAAAAAGAAATTATTTTTGTATTAGATTTAGTAAACATTCAACAAAGTATTGCTGTCCAATGAGCATTAAACACAAATGCATAAGAAGTTTCAGAACATTAAAAAATCCCTTTACTAACCATAAGATTTCCGACAACCGAAAAATGTATAAGTAAACTGAATGGAATAGTGTATTTTATCAAGAACCTCGAGTTTCATATCCCAAAGAATATTTATAATCTATTTCATACTTTATAACTGTTTTTTAACCTATATTCACAGTATATTTTAAGATAGCAAACAACTCACCTTACACACTTCATGAAGAGAAGGTACACTACCCAAACTCATAGAGGTATGATGGTGGAGGAGACCAGACGAGTCAGCATCTCCTGGTGGACCTTCAGGGGACCGGGGTAATGAAGGTGGGGTCACTGCTGGCCGGGGAGGTGCTGCAGGGCGACGAGATGTTGAACCTACAACAGAGGAGGATGTCCCTTCAAACGTCCCCCTCCGAGGTCTGCTTCGAGGAGATGGTAACCAATCCGAGTTCCCAGGTTGAACACTCGTACCATTGTGTCCTGAATATGCCATGGGTGGTCGCGGCATGTGACCAGACATGCGGCGTGGTTCAGCGGCATGAGGGGGGTGGCGTGGAGGGGGATGGGCCATTTTACTTGGATGGAAGAGCTGCAAACATACACACACCACCAAAGTGTTAGGTGTATCGGGATGTTACACGTGTTACAAAGCCGTGAAGCAAGAAAGGGAAGGAAATATAATTACAAGAACATAGGGAATGTTAGAGAATATTTAGTTATACCACATAGTAAGGAATAAACTTCCAGATCAATTTTCATAAGTTATTTTCACTGTTAATCCTATTTATTATTTCAGAGCACATTTCAACATGCAATAAACTTAAAAATAGAAATTTACACACTACTTATTGTTAAATTTAAGTGAACAAAATCATTAAAAATGCACCAAATGTTTGGATAAATTTACAACTGTACGTAAACTTTAATCTTAATTGAAAATTTAATCCAAACAATCCAGAAACAAGATTTTGCTACATAAATGTATCAAAACTACCAACTTTGATATAGGCAATTTACATCATCACATATTTACAAGTAGTGAGAAATATGATCAGTTAGATACATAAATTTTGATTTAAAATAACCTACTCTGGGTTGACTACCCTGCAGTTGGCTGGCCTGCAGCTGCTGCGGGCTTCCAAGAGGTTGGTCTGCAGTCTCCAAAGTAGTAGGCAAATCTAAGAGGCGTTGAATCTGGATGCCATCTCCAGGGCCCATATGACTTATGTGATTGAAATTCGTAGGAGCAGATATCATTTTGGATCTTCTATCAGTCCTAGGTAGCAGAAATAAAATGAAATTCTGAAAGTAATCCATTTATAACAAGATATAAACAAGTTTAAATGGCAGAGCTATCACAGCACTATTCTACCAGCGCAAAAGAAAAAAAAAGTACTCCTATTAACATAAATATGAATTTTAGATGCAAGTTTGCAATCTTTTCAATACAGCAAAACCTTTATAATGTTACTCCAGAAAATGTTTTCTTCTTACTAACTGTCAAGTATTAATAGTCCCAATGGCCCAAACAAACAATGGCAAAGTTTCCCCCATAAATTGGTTTTGTCCATATGAAAGATAAATTCTGGATCCTTGAACACTTATTTTTCGCTTAATTAAGTTTGTAAGGAATGATTAAGATCTTGATTTAAATCAAAAATAAAGATGGAGATACAATTATAATATCATCTGGAGTGACACTTAAATTGAATCGCAACAAAAATTATGGTTTTGTGTAGTAGAAACAATTTTTTGAAGAAAATTATTGACATTGGTGACAAAACACTTCTTACAGTAATACTTGTTCTACTATATATTTTATTATTTTTTTCACAATGGCATTTAAGTGATGTTAAATTTTATTCATGATAAATTTTTTTCTTGTATTTGGTATCATATTGCTTTTATTTTCTAACGTAATTATTTTCATATAAACATCAAGGCAAAATAGCCAATCATACAGAAACTGATAGTCAGTCTGTCCTAATCTCTTGTTGCAAACACTTTCCAATTGTTTGGCACTAATCCTGATATTCTGTGACAAAACTCCCTCAACAACAAAAATTCCATGCCCACATATAAATTATATAAAATAAATGGTTAATTTTATCATAACTATGTGATGACTCTTCTTCCCATCTAAAGTAGATGAATTAAATGGAATTTGAATCAAGTTCCTGCAACATCATGTTATACACATAGCAGCTCACCCAAGAAATAATACAAATCTTCAAAATCAATAAGGTAGGACACTTATACACTTTGAAGAATTAGTATCTCGATAATGGGATAACATACAACAGTGGTTCAAATTTCTTGTTTGTATTCAGTGACAATAAAAATGAGCAGTCACTAAGTAATGTAAGATACGTAGTAACACAAGTTGAAATAGGAAATAAGATTTCTCATAATTGCAGACAGAGGAGATAGTTACAGCTAGCATCTAGCTCAGCTCTGAACACTTTGGAGAGCCCATTAGGATAGGCCGGCTACTTGACTAGCAGTTTATCTATCATTGGGGAGGACTACACTGTACATCCTTACAAAAAGTGAAAGCTTTTCTCATACATTAAAATAACACAACATACGTTCTTGCTGCTCGGTGGCCTTCTCTCAAGGAGAATCTTCTGCGAGGGCGAGGCATTGGTCTACCAGAGGCATCATATTGTGTGATATTTACAAGTTCATCTAGAAACAGTGAAATGTTAAGATTAATAACTTCCATCTTATCAATTTTATTTATAACATTTTATTTATTACTTTCAACCAGCGGTTCTTAAACTTATAGATCCTATGGACCTTCTTTCCTAAGTTAAACATCCTCATAGATTATATAAAGAAAATTTAAAAAATGAAGAAATTAAGCAGTTTTTTTGAAACTTTCAAGTGAATATTCCTTGGGCATTTTTCCCAAATTCCTATTTCTAGATTGTTTGAATAAATATTAGAGGTTTCATAAGAAATAAAGGCAGGAAGTAACTGTAATATTTCCAGAAGCAATCATTAGAGAACACTTATCCCAGTTCTATGAGCTGAAGTTATTTCTCTTTCATTCCAATGACACTGGTATTTAAAGCACTTGATTCATAGAAAAATAACAACAATAAAAGTAATTAACAAAATTAACACAATGAATAAACTTCAGTGAAGAGTTTTGAAAACGTATTTGTACAATATTCCTTATTACCTAAGAAAAAAGAAATAAAATTAGTTCTCACAGATACCATAAACATCTCGAATAGACTTATTATATGCTATGGCTGAAAATTATACAGAATAAATATATAATCAAAGCTGTTATGATTATAGGTATAACTATTGTAGACAACGACAACATAGGGTATTTCACATTTGAAAATATAAGATCTCGAGAAAAGATGAAAAATAGGTCTGAATAATTTGTAAAATATTTGTACTGTTTAATAACCGCTGCTTCAAGTTATTAATTAGAACTTTCAAGAGGTTAACTCACGTTGATGGATATTTCCTAAATATATTATGTAGGGCATATCATTAATAACACATATACTTAAAGTTCCCGTGTTATTCAGGGGTTTAGCTTTCTTCACATTTATTGTCTGTACCCATTCTCCAGTAGTGCAATTAAACACATCCACATGGGTATCACTAAAGACTAGTAAATGGCCATCACAGTAACCTGGGCAAGAACAAGAAATTAACAGCTTCTTAATTAACAAGAAATCAAAACCATCTCAATTCAAAAAGCATACTTACTAACTGCAGTGGGAATAGCAGGATACATTATTTCTCTCTCTCGAGATTTACGCCCTTGAGCATCAACATACATTCCTAATGTCTGGAATACCAATAGGAACTCGCCTCGCGAAAGCTCTATTGCACGCATCGCTTCTACAGCACTATACGACAAGAAACCCAAAAGCTGGTTGTCGGGGTGAACCAAAGCTATATATTTAAAATTAAAACAATGCAGTACAGTTAACTGTCAACCAATACTTTACTGAGCACACAGAACAGATGGAATATTATACATACACAAGGGATGCTGGTCACCCATAATGCTGTAAATGCTGAAACCTGACTGATAACCAACACACAATCTACCTTCACTAAAAATATTTAGTGTTTGTGCTTGTGTTGGCAGCATCAACTCGCGTAACCTCTTGTGGCGGGTTTTTGTTCGAGTTACCTCATAAATTATTACTTGAGATGTGTTCTAAGTGCATGGAAGAAAGAACGAACATCATTCATTTTTATACTACATGTTATTTCGCACTTAAAGACTAGAATTATATTCCAACAATTAGGTTAACTTTCAGGTGATAACTGCAACGATGTAATTTATTAATCTATTAAGAACATGGCATTGGAATTCAAGTTTTACCCAAAATTTAGACTTAACACAAAAATGTTACTTAAAAGCAATCAATACAACATGATTAAAAGAAAAATAGTGTCCTAAGCCTATTTAAAAAGGTTAATACTAATGAGTAAAACACACCTGACGTTTAATAGCCACACAGAGACAGTAAGCCAAATTAGGCATTCTTCTCATGGGACCAGTGGCAAATGTGATGCAGCCCTTTGTTTCTGCCACTTTAATCCATTCCACTTCATCCCCGTCTAATGCCCGTACCGGAATTAATCTCACATGTCTTTGCTTCCCTGACAGCACCACCAGCAACTGTTCCTCGACAACATACTCTAGCTGAAATACCTTTTTACCTTCACCCACACGACCAATCTCTGAAGAAGGAAAATCATAATGATAATTAAAGATTCCAATTCGTCATTGATAAAAGGAAATGTTAGTGCAAAGAAGCAAAAGATATAAATCACATAAATAAATTAAATATTGTAAGATTAATACCGCAAAAATGTATAATTAACTCAATTATCAAACAACCAATTATTGAAACTACTTTCAGGATACAGATTCTCTGATAAGAGTTTATGTTGGAGATGATTTCTGGATACAATCTGTTAAAATACTACTAATGTTTCCAAAGGATTGACAATATACATGTCACTAACCTGTACGATCCAGATCTAAGCAGAACAATCCTTCCTCTGTTCCAATGACTAGGCGATCAGGATCAACAATGGCTCCAGACATGGCATTTTTAATAAAAGCTAATGTATTGTCCAATAACTCTTTAGCTCTAAATACCTGAATGAGATATAGCCATAAATATTGCGAATAAAACTATATATACATTTTTGTTGAGCTTATACTTACTGTTCTATTAGGCAAATTATTTCTCTTCAATATCCTATGTAACTCACTTAATGCAACAACCCACTTAGTTTTTTCACTTTCTGTATCAGCCAACATTAATGTGTGATTTTTGAGACCCGGTGGTTCCATCAATGATGTGGTTATCTAATAAAAATAATAATAAACCTTTAAAAAGACGAGAAGAAAAGAAACTCTCATAAATATTAAATAAAATTCAGAAACTCACTCTAAAAATACAAGGAATGTCTTTTTTAGTGGCATGGATCACATCAGAATCTCTAACAGAACTAACAGCAAATTCTTCATCTCTCATATCAAGCACTTGGGAGACGTGCACAGATGGCAAGGCATTGCGGTCAGGTGAAATATCATAGAGGAAGAGTTTGAAGTCGCACACAACAACAAATTGGCGAATCCAGCCCTTCTTCACACCCCCCGTTTTAGGAACTTTCACATAACCTTCATATGCTGTTCCTATTCCTCTTGTGGGATCTATACCCAAAGGTCTTTTGGCTGAAAGATGCACATTTTGCATTAAATTTTCTGTAGTAGAGGGCTTTCTGTTTTGGAAATCAGAAGGAAACTGCAACAGGGAACCAAAGAATGGGATACAGGAAGGGTAAGTATTGGGTTGGAACACAAGGGATAATATAACTGCACTCACTATTTCAGCCTGAAATTAATATTTCAACATATTATAATGTAACTACTTACTTTGATCAGCTGGTACAGGGCAGATAGGAGGAACTTTCTCGCAACATCCAATATGGCAAGCAAATCCACAAACTTCACATACAACTCCCTGGCGTGTAAGCCCCACCATCAGAGATGTACAATGACTACATTTGGTAGGAGATGAAAAAGTACGCACCAGAAACTGATGAGATTTTGGTTTTGGTGGGAGGTGAGGAGGAGGAATGAGATGAGGTTTCTGATGGTCGAGTCCGTGTTGAGTATTAGGATCCTGAAAAACATAAGACAATAAATCACACAAATGAATAACCCAAATATAAACTCCAACACTGTCAAGTGGGAAACAACTCTTTTTAGTTTGACATTACAGTCTTTTGTCTCAAATGTTCAAATACATCAAGATATGTCTGTACAATAGATTAAAATATCTTAATTCTTTCTCCAACCCAATACTTAAAGAGAATTATCAATAAAACATAACAAAGCACAATCTAAAAAGATGCCCTCAGGAAGCAACATAAAAGCAAAAAACTACAGTTTAACATCACATACCACCACATAGAACATAATTTACTTACTAAGCTAATTTCTGAAATGTTTGATTTACTACTAGCTACAGATGGGGCCCGGTTGTCCTCTACATCTCCCTCTTCACTTTCCACAGAGCCACCATGACGGGTTGAGGATTCTTTGAGGAAATGATCTAAATACGACATCTGGGATGAAGGACGCTCCAAAACTGTAACATGTTTCGTGTCAAAATGAATACAATCAATTTAAAGATTTTGAGTGAGAAATCATGTTTTTAATGCATCAATTAAAAGAGAAATGTTCTAAAAAGGCAATAAAAGGTAAGGATTCTGTAGAAACTGAATGCCTTTGCAGCTAATAAATTTTAATACAAAACTTATTTTGTTCTGTATTAATTACATCAACTACAAAAATTTGAATATTAAAAGATGAAAGATTATAAATGTTATATGCAATGCAAAAGCTAGTTAATTGGCATATACATAGTTTGAGAAGAAAAAAAATCATTAAAGCCACTGCAGAAGCCATTTCTGGGGGCATTCATTTATAAAAGAACAATCTTGAAGTTGTAATACTTCGATTACAAAATGTGTACAAAATTATTGTGAACTGAAAACCACCTTCAGGTATTGGCATATTGCACAATTGTTTACAGAAAGTGAATTAAGAAAATATTGTCAAGCAAAATTCCACACCAATTGGTACCTCAAAATTAAAACACTGGTGCAATACAGAATTCAAAGAAAGGCACTACCAGTGGAATTAAAGAGGTAACAAGAAGCTCATTGATAAAACAATGTTGGAGTAACAAATATTAGTTACATATCACATTAACCACGCACAAAACGTATAGGGGTTATCCATAAATAATGTGCAATGCAATACAGCTACCTATAATGGATTGTTACTTAGGCGCATCTCAAGCTGCTGTAGGGGAACCCACCCTCCTTAGAGTAGTGTCATCATTCATGGACAACCCCTTTTCAAAATGCAAGGAAAACAAAAACAAGTAAAATGACTACACAACAATTTACAAACAAAATTTTCTTATTTACTCGTAGTCACAAAAACCAGTAAATTCTGTAGACATCAGAATACATTGAGCAGGAAATGCACGAGGAGAAAAATTTCCTCAAATCATACCCTAATGTTTTCTGAATAAAACTTTTATTTTCAGCACATTAGAGACCACAATTTTTGTCAGCACACGTCATCCGAGTTCTCACAGAGGGCGGGTGAGGTCTAGTAAATGTTGGATAAAAACAAACAGAGCCTAATGCAATAGCAGAGGCACAGTAGCAACCAGTACGTTACCAAACGGCGAGATGGAGAAAATAGCACCGTGCCCACTCCGATAAGATGTTTGCATGGTCAGAAATAGATTTTCATAAGGAGAAGAAGCAAGCCCCAGAGACAGCTTGTAACACCAATAAATAGGGGCATTTTGTCTATAGGAGCAGAGACAGGAGAAATATGAAACTAAACAATAATTGAAAGAATCTGTTAAAATGCCTTCATTTATGATCATTATTTATTTTGAAAATAAAGACTACGTAAGATACTGAAAAGATTTTGGTATTAAATAATACAAACTAAAAAAAATAATACAACAGAAATAATTTTAGAGGTTGAAACAGAGAAATTTCTAGATTAAATTTTATAAGAACTTGAAAAATTGAAACATTTGATCAGTAACCTTACAACTAAAGGAATTATAATTGGCTGAAAATAAAACATTAAATACATAAAATACTTTACATGCACAGACATCCAGGAATCAAAATTTGATTTAGCTTCTTAAGGGACACAGTATCACTTTTTCTCTCCTCCAGACTTTTCCCAGTTATCAAAATTGTGACTCAAATATAATAAATTTATCTGATTAATCTCATTTAATCTGATGGGAAAGTTCATTTCAAAATAATCCTTCACAAATTAGTTTTAAGAAAAATGTAATGTTCTTGTACAAAAAAGATCCAGAACTTGCTGTTCTAAGACACACAACCATATCTACTTTTTAATTCTACTAACTACAAAACACAACCGGGTAGACTAAAATTCATAACTGTTACAATAATCATTCTACCAAAGAAAACATACGTAAAGTTGAATCCGTTTTTAGTGAACCACAATCAGTTGAAGCCTTCAACAGCAGGTCCTGGCCTAAATGCCGCAGATGCAGACAAAAAAAAATTAACACTCGTTTAAACTAACCACTCATGTTAGTAAAACAATAGAGTTTGAAGAAGTAGAAATGGAATCACTCGGAACTGAAGTGCACAGCAATCCTTAGATATATGACCAACTATCCAAGAACACTGAGCAAACCAAAGCTTGTAAGTAAAATCCTTTGCAATATATAGAAAAAGCACATTGAGAAGCTTGGTAACACCTGTTTTAGCAAGCATCAAAACAACACTGCCTAATGCTTATCAGTCAGGATTGCCAGAGTAAGTTAGATGAGCAAACACAAACAATGTAAACTATTTTCAACAATAATCAGCCTAGACAAAATAGATATATAAAGAATGAAAGGTTAAGCATCTACGTACTTCATCAATGCCACTAATATATCAGCAACTTTCAGATGGAAAGATGATGAAAATTCAACTTGGAAGGCTGATTATGAACGTAGGTTAATTCCCAACATTGACACAATGAACTCGTGTGCTGGACTCGGAATAAACCTGATACTTAATACAAGAAAATATAATAATTACTAGAAATGATGGACTTCTGGCAACCCTAACTGGCTTTATGACACCTACACAATGTGTATATGAAAATTTAACAAAAAAAAGTACATAATAAAATACTCACATCCTTCTCCTGATTCCAATCTAGATTTCAGTTCCTTTATTTCCAAATCCTTACATTTAACATCATGGGAAAGTCCTTCAAGTCGTTGTCTGAATTCACGAAGTTCTCTAAACATTATCAAAAGATGAATTACTAACCAAGAGAAATGTTATGTTTTGTAGTTGTGATGATTTGTGCTTTGCTTATTATAAGTAAGTTTTACAAACACACATTAGTAAAAATACAATTTATCATTCCATAGGTCCATTGTATCACTTACTTTTGAGCACCAATTAAATCAGATCTTGTTTTAGTCAATTCCTCACTTATTGCTTGTTTGGCTTGAATTTCAGATTGCAAACTACTTTGCAAATTAAGTAATTCCATTTTATCTAATTTCTGGCTCCGTCGATTCCGCCAATTTTTGTCCTGCACATAACATTTAGTTTTTAAACCTGAATTTTTGCTTTAAAAACCTGAATTTGGGATGAAAATATAAGATTTTCTTACAGATGACTGAGCATTAGCAACTCCAGAATGCTTCAGGAACTCCAATTCTTCTGTCATTTTTGTTGCTAAAGCTTGCAAGTAGCCTCGAGCATCTTTCTCATCACTCACCCTAAACAAGAATAACTCAAGATTATGACGATTATGATTATTCAAGATGAGATGTTTGAAACTTCAATAAAAAATGAAGACAAGGAGAACACTGATTCTGCGTACCACTGAATGATTTCACTTATTTGTGCTTCCCACTGTGCAATAGCATCTTTCTTGCTCTGTAACTCCTCATATTCATCAGCCAATTGTCGCCTCTCGCTCTGGATTCGTGTCAGACTTTCTGTAAGCTGTGACAAGAATGAGAAACATGCCATCATAAAACATAAAAAAAGTAAATGTGTTCCTGAACCCTTCAGGAACACATTCAAAAAACTAAAATTATTTATAATGCAATTCCTACTCTCGACCAAGAAGGAAATCAACTAAAGTGACATTTTCAGTCACTGGAGCCTCCATGGCTGCAATCACAATACCCAGAATGCAATTGTGGAGCAAAACTTGCATTGTGTGGGGTGAAGATACATCAAACATTATCTTTTGTAAAACTCATTCAGCATACTTTTAAGGGAGTTAGAAAGATAAGAGTAAGGACATATAGAAAAAAATTTGTGTCCTTACACCACTTATTTGCCATAATAACTAGATACATGAACAATTTATAGAAAGTAAGAAAATACCATATGAAAAACAATTTCTGTCAACTTAGTCAAATGATTCATGATTTAGTTTTTGATGCAGAATTTAGGCACACAAAAAATTACCAGATAATCCAAGGAAAGTTGTCAAAAAAATAATAATTGAAATTTGCAAAATCAACACAGTCTACATTAATATTAAGTTTTCAGAAGAAAATGTTCACTGAAATATTTCAAACACTAATGTTATTTATTGTTGGAGAGCAACTGGAGATTATGAAATTGATATGCCAACTTCCAGATTAGGACTAGTAGATAACTTCTTAAGATACTATTTAGATGGTCAGACAAATTTCTTTTACAGTGTTTCAGATACAGTGAGTGGAGAGACAAAGAATTTTTAATAGATTAAATAAATCCTCACAAATATCCCCCAATGTATTCATGCTATATAATACAATGTTAAACAAAAATAATGAACTAACTGCATCCAAATCCATCATGAGCTTTTTATTTTCCTCGAGAAGTAAAAGCTTTTCTCTCTCATGCCTCTTCTTCATTTCAGCGAGTATTTCTTCATTATCTGTAAGATCTGCCAACCTTGCAGCATCCAACTTCTCCTTGGCTATTTGCACCTGAAATACAAAATCTCATTAAACTTTTGAGATTTCTTGAAAAAATTTGAATAATTTTTTAACTTAAATATGATCAATACACATTGCAAAAATCCATGAACACTCACTTCTTTTTCCAAAACATCACGTCGGTTTTCAGCTTCCTGAAGCTGGTCTCGAAGACTGGCAAGTTCTAAATTGTATCTGCTCTGTTGCTGAGTTAAACTCTCTTTGTATTGCATCTCTAATTTCTCAGCCTCAGCTTTCAACCTCACTATTTCCTGGGTAGCATGTGACTGACTGCCAGAAGCAGCATCTGCTCCAACAACAAGATTTCTCTGTCTTAATTTTTCAGTTTCCTCTTCCATTTGTTTACAATACTCTTCACTTCGTTCTCTTAGTTTTCTTTCCTTGCTGGTCTCAGATAAGGCATCCTCAACTCGAGTCTCCAATTCTCTGCGGAGCTTCTCAGCTTTACGAATATCATGCCTCAAGCTGTCTATTTTCTGCATAGCAACTTCTAATTCTTCTTCCTTATCTCTAACTTGACGAGATAATTTCTGTTTCTGCTGTCTCAGCTCAGACAACCTTCAAAGAATAAATGAGCAATTATATTTCTTTAATTCAAACAAATTTCATACAGGGAGGAAAATATTTTTACCTATCTGTGACTTCTGTGTATTCTGCCATTGCAAGTTTTCTTTGACTAAGAGCATCTTTCAACTCCTTTTCTTGAAGTTGCAATTTTTCCTGAGCATCTAGATTTTCCTGAAATAATAGATACAAAATTTTCGTAATCAATGAAAAAAACACTTATTACAATGACTGAATGAAATGTAAACATTGTAACCTTTTGAGCTTCATCACGTTCCTGTTTCAACACTCTTACAACTTTTTCCATTTCCTTTACTTTCTGGAGTGTTTCGCTGTCTGCAGAAATTATTTCCTTTTTAAAGTCAGATGACTGTGCGTTTTCGAGACCCTTTAATTGAGACTCTAGCTCTGAACAAACAATCATGAGAATTTATTTATATAAAACATTATGAATTTTAAAAGCTCAATATACACAAACATCAAACAAACTTACCACAATTTTTTTTCGTTAAAACATTGATTTCATCTTGAAGTTTTCGCATTCCATTCGAAGTTTCTCCAGTAGGGGAAATATGACGAGCATCTTCTATAGCTTCACCAGAGCCAACATGAGCTGAAGTCTTTGTTTCTACGTGAGAATACAAAAGACATGGAAATAAATACATACATATAAAACATGGAAATAAATACATGATAAAAAATTGAAAGTAATAACCATTTAATAATTTAGTAAGTCTCAAATTTTCTTCTTCCAATTGCAAGATTTTTTTATCAACAACTGATTTTCTGACTGAGATTGAGCCATCTGGCACTGGAAGGCAACCTAAATCTGACACACAGCTGAGGAAAAAACAGAAAATGACAACTGTCTATATTTGCCACAGTAAAAAGGTCCAAGGATAAGAACTTATAGCGTCATAACAACAAACCATCCTTGTGTAAAGGTAAATCCAACAAATGGAAGATGAAGAGCAGTGAAAATTGCATTGCTAGTAGGTGGGACAGCATCCGATGTTCGAATATCAGTATCATCTACATCAAAATTAGATGTATCTGTTGGACTACTAACTTCAGGAACATATGGTGCAAGACTATCTCGAATTCTATTCCAATCAATGCCGACAAACCAGGCATGGTTCTAAAAAATATAGAATAACAAGTCCCAGCATTTGTTAAGTAAAAAGTATTGAAGATTAAGTAAAGTAGTTCATAGTTCTCCAATTGATCATAATCATTTTTTACTACTTCCTTACATAAAATAATCAACTTCATTAGTACTCATTTATCAATCAATCAATCAATCAATCAATCAATAGTACACGCAAGCATGCATTCATACACAAACACGCATGCGTTTGTGTCATGGAATGATGAAAAGTCATTCTGAATAATTTTGTAAGAGTCTCCTGGTCTGATCTCAAGGATCATGTACACATACAAACTTTATTATTCTTACAAGTTATTTATTACGTACCTTGAAGTCATCAATTCCATTCTGTCCTAACCTAAATTCTGAACTACAAATTAATTTCTTCATCAAATCTTTGGCTTCATTTGAAACATCATATCCTGCATCACCAGGAAAATCGAAGCAATTCTAAAAGAAAAGGAAAAATAAACTACAAACATTTATACATAATATCTTTTAATTAACACAATAAATTAAATAAGTACTTATTTTTTATTAAAAAATAAAAAAACTAAGTTAAATACTTCCTATTTAAACAATATTTATTTAATTAGGAAGATTATATACAAAACTGTTTGAAATAAAAATTCTAGTGTACTAGAAATAGTCAACACTGGCATTAAACCAATATTGCATGACATAATAACTTTCTTATAAGTAACATAAAAGAATTTTAGAATTAGGAACACATTTCCAACAGTACCTTGTGATTCATTATTTTTCCATAGGTTTCTACCAGAGATTCAGCATAAAATGGCGTTTCTCCATACAACATTTCATACATGCACACTCCTAAAGACCACCAATCACATTCTGGACCATATCGACCTTGCCCATCTTCCATAGCCTACAAACAATATGATAGTTTACTATAAAAAACAGACAAACTATAAATACTAAAAAGAAATTGAAATATTATTTATAATAGAATGTTTTATAAATTTCTTTCATTTAAAAAGTTTCTGCACCATCCAAAAATACCTGAAGAATTTCTGGTGAGATGTAATCTGGAGTTCCTACAGCAACATTACTTTGTACTGTTCCATCTTCAAAAAGTTTCAGACAGGAACCAAAATCGGCCAAACGAATATGTCCATTTGCATCTAGAAGTACATTATCAGGTTTTATGTCTCTATGGACATATCGTAAATCATGGATGGATCCAATGGCCAAAACCATTTCTGCAATGTAAAATTTGGCCATGTCTTCAGGCAAACGGTCCTCAAATTTACTCAGAAGAGTAAGAAGATCGCCTCCACAATAATAATCCATGACCAGATACTGAAAAAAATACACATGAACAATGAATCTAAAAGAATAATTAAATCACTATGGGAGTTTAAGAAGGTAGTAAATATATTACCAGATTTGAGTCATCTTGGAAGGCATAATGTAAATTTGTGATCCACCGCCTGTCTCCATAAACAAGAACGTCTCTCTCTTCCTGGAAACAGGCGGTTTCTGCTCGTTTTAACATTTCCCATTTATTTAGTATCTTCATTGCATATACTTTTCCTGAACCTCTCATCTTGACTACACATACTTCCCCAAAGGCCCCTCGGCCAATGACTTTCACTATCTCAAAATCATCTCGAGTCAATCTCAATCCTTTTACTGCAGTTGCAACAGGTTTTACTGTAATCAGGAAAGTGAAAAATAATATAATTCATAAAAAGCGAGACTTACAAATCCAAATTCTAAATGCAAACAAACCAAATTCAATGAAGTCTGATACTGTCTTTTCTCTACGAAGGGAGGAATTACAGCATTCATCATATAGCACCAGCAGGATATCCAGGAGAGTTTCTATGCTGAAACATTGGCCCTGTCCTTGAATAGGTCCACCCAAGAACAGAGCTTCTAGCTGTCTCAATCGCTGTTCACCAGTGGTCAGTCCTACAGAAAGACTTACTTTAAAGAAACTGCTAAACTAACGAGAAACTCATGGTTTTAATTAAAGAAAAACACTAAAATAAGAACTAAGCATCACCTATTTTCAGATACACAAGTAAAATAATTAATAAAGAGGCATTTAATCAATACACAAAAACTTCTACAATTCAGCAACTATGAATAGCACTTTAAATAGAAATTATTTTCTCTTATGATATCCTCATTGCTTCAGAACCAGGGGAACCTGATATGGAGCTTCCCTTCATTCCCACGACCCATTAAGCAATTAACATCCCCTTCTCAGAGGTACCAACACAAACAATGTCACTCAGGACTTAGACAATTCCTCTCATGAAAAATAATGATAAACATACAATGCATGGTGAAATGATTTTATTTACTTTTAAACAAGCAATAAAACAAAAATTTTACCTTGAGCAACAGCACCTCCTGAGTCCTGCTGCGAGGCAGGTTTCACTCCTGTCTCAGACATTGGGAAGTATTACATGTCAAATGGCCACATGACACCAGCAGGAGCAAAGTTAGAGAAATAAATGTATTCACAATACATTCCAACACTGAAGGTTTTAGTCATGTTTGATGTTACATTCTGAAGAGCAACACAATAATTGACAGAATTTATTATCTTCATAGCAATTTTAAATATAACTCAAATATTACTAATAGCAAATTCAGCTGTGTAAATTCTAACCAGCACTTAAATAAAATAAGTTGTCTAAAACACGTTGTTCCTGTTTCAGAGCACCAACTTTAAATATTGCAACTATTCGAGAAACAAATACTTTCAAGCAACATTCCTTCACATAATATAAAAACGACGATCCGAAAAGAATATGTAAATAAAAAGTTTTTTCTCTCCTTGGTGACAGAACGGTACGTACTACCTCCTACTGCGACTGGTGTTCCTAATTATGCCACTCGCAACTGCACTGGCAGCACAATTCACTTTCAATAGCGGAAAATTTCTTCGAAGTTCCATTATTGGCACAAGCAAAGCAAGCGAAATCTGGCAATACAATTCATGCAAATGAAACAAAACGTCATATTCGAGAATCGAGGTAGATTTTAAATCATTTTAACCTATCTACTCTCGAAAAGTGCGAAGTAAAGCTTAGACTGTGAAAGTCAATGTGTAAAATGTCTGGGACTAGAGGACTCGCATGACGTAACCACGAGTCACAAACAAACATCACATCAATTCAATGGTGATCTCTGACGATGTAACAACTCACAATATTACAACAAAACATTTCTTTAAAGGCCCCCTGACCCCCTTACCTCCACACCAAAATATGGCTGCCACACCTAGCCGCGAGAGGAATGCTGGGAGTGTGAGATCTGTAAACAATATTGCCAAATCGGCTATACAATACCTCTATATAAGTCATTAATAAGCATATAATGTTCTGGATCTTCCCTCAGGTATTCATACGGTCTACAAATTAAAACTTTGCATCGCTTTATTAAAAAGACAACACCAATACTAATATATGTACGAAACCAACTGGATAAACAACAATATTTCTAAAAGTAAATGTAAGCACGACGTGGGCGTTTCACTTGTTAAAATAATTTTCGAGTGAATGAAACCTCATTGCAGGGTCGTTATTTCTAGTAGAACAGCTTTGTCAAGTCTGTGAGATATTATCAATGAATTTATTTTCCACTCATACATTCGTAATTGCATTCATTCACGAAGACGATTTTGTTTGGCAACACTGACGAGGAATGCAACCCGGATACTGAAATTGACTAACAAATCAAAATTATAGTGACCAGATTTTAAAATATTCCTTGCTTAATGGTATTTCCTAAACATGTATAGCCTCCAAAATGTTGATTATCCAATGAAACCTGTCCGTACTTTTTTTCTCTAGAAGTAAAGGTAAAATTTTGTAGCACTATGAAACGTACCTTTAATTTGACAACAGCGTCATATTGTTCATTATGGTGGATTGGTGTAGAAGTATGGGAAAGTTTTGTTGAGTGGATGTTTTGTTGACACAATTTGCATAAATAGCTTACAGGACGAATCTGTTATTTTCAACAACATATTCAAGAGTCTACAGCGACAGAGAACTTCGTGAAAGGGGAACATTGCAGTATCTGCAGCTATAACGCGTATTTTGCCCGCCCTGTGGTTTTAGCTTCGAAATCCGTATAGGCCTATGGCCATAGGTATGTTATTTAATATACTTGTATTTAAACAAAATCCTTTTACTGTCTCTGGTACGCCCAAAAAATAATACCTTTTGTTTGGTCCCTTTCATAGAACGATAAAAAACCAAAAATGTGTAATTCAACTGTTAATGTCGTGCTACTAAATCGTTATTTGGAAAGTGTTGGTGCATTTATTTATAATTTTCATTGATTTTTCAGATTTACTCTTCTGCAAGGACTTAACATTTTCTTCTACTCAAGGAAAATTTCAGCATATTCCATGGAATATCCACAAACTTGGCTGAGACTTATGTCTTGTTTGGAAACCCTATTCCTCCTCTCCACCAGAAATATAACATGACGCTTATTTTTGTGCGTTTTTTAATTCAAAAGTAAGGTTCATGGTACTTAAAAGGGAAAGGATTGTACCTTCGGTACCAACAATGGACGAACCTGTCAAGAAGAAGCAGAAAGTTGAAGGAGATGAAGGGAAGGGGGTGGGCATGGATACACACATGCAAGAAGTGGATGATGATGATCTAGAAGTTAATGGAACTATTGGTGATGATTCTGCTATTGATCAAGAACTTCTAATTATTCAACAACACATTTTGAATCAATGTTTGTGTCCTCTGTCTGAAACGTGTCTGCGAAAACCATTTCAAGGTGTCAAAATTGTTTCTGAGGCTCAAGGTGAATATTGTATCCCTTTAGTAGAGTGGAGTAGGGACAGAATTCTGTGTTTTGTTAGTACTCTACAATTATTGTGTGAGGTTGCTATAAAACAGAATGTGAAAGGTGCAATGTGTACAAGAATATGTGAAATATGTGACTTCCTTATTAGAAATGAGTGTGGCCTTATTGAACAATTAATAGAGTTTTCATCTCATTCAGATCCATTTATATGTTTTGCTTCTAGTAGAGCACTTTCTGCATTTTTGATAGTATCTAAAACTCATGTAAACCCTACGTGGTTGGAGAGTTTAACTGAAAATGCACTCATAACTACACATCCTCAAAAAATTTCTTTTTCTCTTGAAGTTATAAAACATGTTATAGAATGGAAAGATTTAGATACTCATCCTTTGGAAGATAATGGTGACAACAGACCACCTTCCTCTTGTGCGGTTGTGAACCTTTCTGATCCTGAAAGCCTAGATACCAGTCAGGTGAAATGTCTCTGTATTCGTGCTCTAGAAGCTCAGTGGCCAGCCATAGTGAAAAAGTTTGATGGATTAATTGGGTCATACTCGAGTGAATATGAATCTACAATAGTGACATTTTTAGGATTGTGGGAGGCTATTATCTCAGTGAAAGCAAATCTGTCAGTTATTGACACAAAGCCATTTTATGCAAATCTTGATAGTTTTGTTGTGCTTCTTAATAATTCTTCAGTTCCTCCTGGCATTTGGAAACATTTGCTAGGCCTTTTTAATGAGGTTTTGTGTTACGGCAGCACTCTTGCCTTGCAAGATATTCTTGCAGAAGAACCTTGTGCTTTAGCTCATTTGGTTGTGCGAAGTGTTAAAGACTGGCGACTTCTTGATATGTTGCCATATCGCGGTGGAAGTGGGCGCTTTGGAGGTGGTGCAGGAGATGGTGATAGACCACTTCTGCAAAAAATGACACTTTTAGTTCTGAAAAGTGTTGCCGTCACTGTAAAGGAAACAAGGTGTGATAGTTCTAGTGATAGTTCATTAGGATCTGAAGCGGATGATGTGGATGCTGATATGGCAGTTATAGAACGAAGTATTCATGAAGTCTTGAGACAATTAGACAATTGTGTGAAAACGCTTCTTCCATTCCATCCTGAAATGCCATTAGCTCAGTGGGTAGTACAACTTTTTGCTGATCAAGATGATGCCTTAATAGAAGGAATGGTGTGTTGCTTAGATGTTGCAGTGGGACTTTTCTACCGCAATACAGCACAGCTTGACTTAAGACGCATTTTAAGCCCAGCTATGACTTTTATTCAATTTCTCCAAGCTGTGTCACATGATCCTGATGTTTTATTAGATCTTCTTGTCTCTAACGAAACATGCTTTTTACTGTACCTGCTCCGTCTGTTAAAATTTGTGCGTAGAAACTGGGGTGAATTTGTAGCTTGTTGTGGTAGAGAGTTGGATGACACCATGTCTGTATTAATTAGATTAAGACTTGCCATAGATCGGTTAGTCTCTAAAAATCTGTTTCCTTATAACATTAATCCGGTACTCAGGTTGCTTGTCAAATGTGAACAAATGTATGAAGTTAACGAAGAATCCCAGATGATGTATTCATAGGCATTTATCATTGGGAAACTTCCAACACTCAACTACCTTTGCCATGGTACTTTTCATTAATTTAATTTGTAGGTTCTAATCTATGGAGATATTTTATTATTAATTTTTTATTTATATAACATGCTGAAAACAGATTATGCAAGTGAATTGTAATTCATACTCCCAGCATTATATTTTGATACTGTAGATATTTTTATACTGTATATGAGGTATTTAATATTTATATGACCCTATCAGATCACAATGCAAGCACTGTTAATTGTAGCACAAAATAGGCATCTTCATAAAATAGTTACCCCTTTTTTCACTGTACAAACATTTACCTACCAAAGCCATGACACATGCCTCTTTTATCTTGTACAGTTATCATATACATTCCATAACAAGTAAGGATTTTCTGTGTTGTGCATTTTGTTTTTATTTGTAAATAAGTTGGTGTTAAAACAAAAAATAATATAACCTTTCATTAAATATTTCATCTATTACTTACATTTGTATTATTAATACCTTATGTTCTATCTAATGTATTCCTCACAAATTGAAAACTTCTTTATTTATTTTAATAATCAGTAGCGACTTATTATATAGATAAAAACTGAAAAGAAAAGTTTTAACCAACAATATTGGTCATTATCTTGCTTTACTCTTCTATTCATGAATTATTCCAGTGCATTTGTCTAAACACACTCCATATTTTGCAAAAGTGTTGAAAAAGGTATTTTTTTTAAAGATCCTTATTTGTTTTCATATTCAAATGTAACTGGAATTTAATGTTAAAAATTATTGGTTCTCAGAAGTTGGTTCAAGTCATTTTGAAAATAATGTGTTCTCATAACTTCATCAATCGATGCAAATGTGCCCTATGTATATATTAACCAAGAAAAATGTTAATGTATTATCAAAGTGTAGAAAGAATATTTTCTCGAATTAGTGAGTAGGTGTGAATGTTAATAATGAGCCAATCTCATCTCCTGATGCACATTCACAAAAAAAAATGTAACAAAGTGTTTGGCAAAATTATTTTCCATTGATTAGATTTATTTACTTTTTCAGGGTCAAATTTATAACTTACTAGCCTGCTGTAACATAGGACCGGGTCTGTCCAGGAGTCAAACTGGCCAGAGTGAAGTACTGGCCACATCTTGTACAGAGGCCATGAAATTTTGGAGCTCTATCGTCTCAGAAACCCATTGGTATATCTTAGGGCCTGTTTTAGTACAGGTTGAATGTTCAAATTTATGTAGTAGAAAAAAACTGAAAACAAATTGCAACTTACAACCTCTTTATGGACTATTTTTCTGGACATCTTTATGATGTGATTTGTGGGCATCAAAATAGTCCATAAAAAGGTTAATTTCATAATGGATATTAATAATAAAATTTAACAATAACATTTTTACTTCTAAAAATGTGTTTAGTATGTACTTGAGACATAGGCATAAAGAGTTGATGTGAAATTATTTGTTTTGAGACAGATCATTATATTATTGAGGGATTGTTGATATGGGAAGACGCTTTCTTATTAGCTATTCCATTGTGGAAATTACTTCGTATTAATGTCCAGTCAAAAGAATAAGAATCACTTATATGACGAGATTGTGAGTGCATGAGTATGACATAAGGGATAAACAAGTGAAATTCTTGCATTGATGTATCTTCTCCCAATGAGACATTAACCTTTTTTCTTAGCTCTGTTAATCAATAACGGTTGATCCATAGAAATCTATTTGAAGGACCTTTCAAATTTTTCATTATTATTTCAAATATTTTAAAATGGTTTAATAATTCATTTTATTATATTATTAATATTGTAAATAGTACTATTTATAAACTGTGTAAGTTAAGAGCTTCAGTTTTATTTCTTATTGTGGTTGGGGACCCTTGCTGTTATGTTATTAATTCGAAAATAATTCATACCAATGTAAGGTAATATCACACTTGAAAGTTTATTACAATGCAGATTTAAAAACTTACAATATATGGTATGAGGTTATCTATACTATGATTGTACATTTATAATTATGATTATATAATGATAATTATGATAATATTATATATGATTAAGCGAGAGCGGCATGAGTAAGAATGACAGGCAGGGGAAATAGGTGTACCTGCAAGGAAACGTGCCTCGTCCACCACTGCAAATTCTACTTGGATCGTCCGGGATTTGAGCTAGCGTGAAAGACGACAGCACGGGTCACCCCTTTCCCGATTTCCATTATTTTCCCGATACTTCATATTTTCCCCCTCCATCTCATTTCGAATCACCAATTTAGACCATTGATTGTTGGCCACAGATTACTTCTAAACTAGTAGATTCTACAGATGGGGAAGGTAGTGTTAGGGGAGAAGTGAGTCGAACACCCGATTTTGCTGTGATTATTTCGGCATTGTTTCTCTGACAACCGCCAGATGGCATGTGACTAAAAGAACGGTTAGCTTTGGGCGAGGAGGAGGGTTAGAAGTGTGACTGATCTATTTAGGCGGAAGCTAAACTGTGAGGGAAGGAGGATATTGTTCGACTCTAGGTTGAGCATGAGGCGGGAGTGGAAGAACCTTTCTAAGATTTTGCCGAGGGGCGGAAGTTTTGGGTTGGTTTTCCGGATTTGGGTATCATGGTCATGATTGCAGATTTCCAAGAAGTGGGGAAATGACTGCAATAAATGTTGGCGTTGAAGTTAAGGATGATGAGTGAGATGGCGTTCTTGGGGAAGTGACTGACAACCCCGTATCCTAACAAAACCACCGGATATCTGGGTGTTTGCTTACTTGAGGGCTTCTTTGACCTCTTCTTGCTAATTTGCCAGAACTGCGGCCTATATTCTGAGAAATACGGGATGGTGATAGAAGAGCTGGGGGAGTATGGGAGGAGATAAGCGGTTTTCGAGCATATTAGCGAAATTTCTGATGGGATCGTAGGTTGGGATGAAGCAGGGTCGACTTGGGGGATGGCTTGGGAGGGGTGTTGAAGAATTTTCGTGATTCTCGGGATGTCTGGAGTAGATTGGATGTTTGCCTTATTGATGTAGGTGTCCCAGTATTGTTATCTGAGAATCTTCAGTTTTCCTGGAGGGTGCGATGGATATACAGGAAGATATTTTAATCGGGGTCTCAAGCCCTGTAGAATTTCCGTTGGACTCTACGACGATCCCGGACTAGATCTTGGGGGGGGGAGTGTCATTAGGGGTTGCGGAGTGGGGGAAATGGTGGTGTGTCTATAGCTAGTGGTGGGTAAGGTGGGTGATGGCTGAGTCGATTACCTGGGGGGATTGGATGGAGAGTTTGTCGTTCTTTGGAGCTGGGGTGGGAGGTGTATTTACTCTAGTCAGTTGTGGCTGTGGGCGGGAGCGTTAGTGTTTAGGGGTAAAAGCAGAGATGTGGATAAGAGGTAGGTGGTCTGAGATGAGTTTTGGAGGGGGTAGGGGTTTGTTATGGAGAGTGAATCTGAAGGGAAGATGATGGCTAGGATGTCGTGGAGGAGGTAGTTGATGAAGTTAGTGGGGCCAGTCGGTGGGAGAAGTATCAAATCGAGTGTTTCGTCCAGATAAGCTTTTAGGGTTAATCCTGCAGAGTTTTAAGTTGTGCAGCCCCAGTTGTGACTTTTGCTATTCAGATCGCCGGTCACGATCTTTTGGCCCAGGAGGTTGAGGGCGGTTAGGTCTCCTATGTTCAGAGGATCTGTACGGTGGATCTTCTGTTGGCCAAGGCAATAATGACGACCTGAAGTGTTTCCCATTTCTGTAATCGTTGTTTTCAGCTATTTTAAAGCTGGGGAGGATACATG
>NNCF01126733.1:828750-851311 GCA_002313205.1 Laupala kohalensis | reverse complement strand
CCAAGCATACTACAATCAAGTAATTTCAATGCTTGTTTGCTTGTCTTTGTTTCAAGCAACATTGTTCCATTTCTTAATCTTTTTATATTTTTTAACGTACCAGCGAGACTTTCTAGGTCTTTAAATATATAAAAAGGTGATACCTTTTCGAAGGTTCCGTTGATACGTGACACCAGTAAAAAAACATTCTCATACNTTGGTTTCTGAAGCGGGAGGGCTGGCAACCCTCGGCCGCTTCAAAGACCCTGGGGCGGAGTACTTACCTTGCGACTCGCCCACTTCGCAAGGCAGGGGAAAACAGGAATCAGTGATTGTGTCCCACGAGTTCGGGGGAAATAAATGTCCGGTGACGTGGAGCCCCCGCATCACGCCACTAAGCCTTGCTCAACTGAGGTGCGGCAGTTGCCCCAGAGGTTGAAACGCTAGAGAGTGTTTGACCTCAACACCCATTCATCTCATCGGCGCGTAACACACCTTGAGGTTGA
Source organism: Laupala kohalensis (assembly GCA_002313205.1). NCBI lineage: Eukaryota > Metazoa > Arthropoda > Insecta > Orthoptera > Trigonidiidae > Laupala > Laupala kohalensis. The sequence goes on along the minus strand of NNCF01126733.1, from coordinate 850,826 downwards.
GGGTTTTTTATACAGGTTTAATCCTTCCTCGCGACCCGGCCAATGAAGGCAAGATCTCCGCCCTTCAGAACATGCAACTTTCCACCATCGCGCCAATGGAGGTCGCTGAAGCATGTCCAAAGCTTACGGTGTCCGAGGACTGGTGGCGCAATACCAGTCCCCATCTCGGAACCGTGGGTTTGCCAAGCCCATACTCACTCGAAACTGAGATTCCTGCGGGGGAAAGAAGAAAGAGGAGAAGAAGAAGAAAGGGAAGAAGTGGAAAATGAAAGATACCCTAGCTTTAATAGCGTCGGGATCGAAGAGAACAGGAGGTTACAACGGGAGGTCAGTTAAGAGAAAGGAAGGAGCGTGGCACAAGCAAGTGGAAGAAATGCCAAACTTAGCTCGGGGCCCCGTGTTCGCCAAACACGTACTTACTAGATGTAAGCCCCCTGGGGGGAGGGGAAGAAGAAGAAATAGAGGAAAGAGAAGAAGATGAAAATGAAACATACCCTAGCTCTAATAGCATCGGGATCGAAAAGAACAAGAGGTGACCAAGGGAGGTCAGGAAAGAGAAAGGAAGGAGCTTGGCACAAGTAAGTGGAAGCAATGCCAGACTCAGCTCGGGACCCCGTGTTCGCCAAACACGTACTTACTAGATGTAAGCCCACTGGGGGGTATATATTGAAAAGAGACTTGGCTGAGAATAGAAGGGTGAACAAAATCGCCCTTATGGAATTCAAGTGTCAAAATTATATTGGCGAAGTTTGAGTCCTGTATTCTATCCAATAAAATTCAATTCGTGTTTCAAAACTCATTTCGAGATTATAGGAAAGTAAGAATTCAGTCTTAAAACGAGCAGAAACAACTTCCACGAAGTTGCACTTCTCTGCTTGTAAAGGCCTAGTATGACAATCTATTGAAAAATTGCGTTGACTTGATCCAAGAACTATTTTATTTATAAGCATGACAAGATAAAACATACTTGAATGCTTTAAATGCACTAGCACAGCGCTGTCCAACTTATCTGAGCCTGCGGGTCATTTTGTATACACTTTCTATCCGATCGGGCCGGCACTGGATTTGGCAAAATGTCGCCCAACGAAAAAACTAATGGATTATATTTACTTGTTCGGAACACGATATTTTGATTCTCATCAACAATTTACATTAATTCAAGCTGGAAAAATTGAACAGCATATTTCTTTATTGTTAAGAAGTATGTTTAATATTTAGCACTTTCATAAAATATTTGATATTGTAATGTATTGTAGGTAATTCCGAACACAAAGTTCAGTTTTCTCTTACAGGACATGCCACGTCCAATATAAGATCTGATAACATTGATTTATGACACAAAGTTGCGGCTCCCAAAGTTTGATAAGTTATAGTCAAGTTTTAACAACCGGACCGTAAAAAAACGTGACGCGGGTCGCATGCGCCAGTTGGGCAGAACTGCGCTGACGTAGAGTTATCTAATCGTTAAAATTTCAATAGGAATGCAACAGTCTATGTACGCAAATGTTTCGAATAAATTTCGAATAACGTTTGTTTCAAGAATTGTTTATAAACTTATTTCGAGGGTTAGTTAATTTTTGAAATATCTAATAGAAACGTTCGACCATAGAAACTTCTGAAAATAAGTTGCAAATATGCTTCTCATGTATAAATAAGCATAGGACAAGTCCCACTAAACGTTTTCCCGTATTCTGTTGCGAAATCCTTCAGTCGGTCAGTGGGCGAAAAGAAGGGTAATGGACACAAAAAAACCACCCTTTACAAATCAAAAGAAGGGTAATGGACACAAAAAATCACCCCTTACAAGTCATTCGAGTTATTCAGAACAAATTTGAAATTATTTTTGAATTTGAAATAATCGTTGGATTCGTGGAGAAGAACATCTGGACGATTAGCTGTTCACTCCCGTCGGGAGACGAGCAGCGACTTTAAAACTCTTAGCTCCACGTCTGAATGTCAATGCACTGTCACAACATGAGTTCCGAGACGAAACGCGTCAAGAACTAATTGTCGTATGTACGCGCACTGTCTTGCACTGATTCCGGAAGCTCTGGAGAATCACCTAGAGGCATCACCAAACTGGGTACCAGGGCAGGAAAGTGTCACCTCGCCACACAGCATGCTCAACCACGAGCTCAGAAGAGCCATTATCTTCTTTCCGACTGCACACTGTCGTCCGAGGAGGTCAAACTCATGGCTACTTACCCTGTCCCCTGACTAGTTTGGTGAACCCTACCTACTTTCATGCATGCGAATTGTACGTGCACTGACAAGCAGTTCCCGAGAAATAGAGGTGAACCCCATCCAAAACATAGATCTTATAAAATGTATGTAATTCTATTTTTGTCGTAACTTTGATAAATAAATAATTTTCACACTGATCAACAAATATATTTGGATAACATGGATAACGCGCGCTTTGAGTAACTCGCGATTTTAAAAAATATTTTTAGATTTAGTATTTTATTTATTCAACGGGATGTTTAAAACATTTCATATCTGCAGTCTGAAATAGCCTGTCTCCACCTTTTGATCTCAATTTTCATTTGAAGAAATTGTTAGTTTTGTTCTTAGACTTTTTTCAACATGTGTTGTGAGGTATCAATTTTAAGCATCTTTAACTGATCCCCTCAGGCATAAGATATTTCCTGTTTGTGTTATTTCTGACTACCAGTTCGACTTCCTCCTCAGTAACTAATTTGATTTCATAATATTTTCTGAGATTTTTGTATGTTCCAATAGAATACATATTAGGGTCTGCGCTTCATTATTCGTGTTAGATTGGGAAAGAATATTAAATAGAACCTTAGCGGATACCTTCCAATCTGTAGTAACGGTATCATCAACCTTCCTAATTGCAGATAGTGCAAATCTGCCTATTTCCTTAGTCTATTAAGTTTCTCACTCCACCACGGGTATTTTGAATGGTTAATTTTAAATTAAGGATACATGTTCTCTCCGCCGATTTTATAGAGTTGACAAGGAATTTTACTGATTTACAAAGATTTATTTTGTGGTTTGGGTAACGAATTTGGGGCTCCTTATAGAATTTTATCGATTTGCTTTGTTATTATATACGGTAGTACGTTTGAAATCACACGTTTTTGGTTCACCACTCAGAATGTCCTGTTCGAACACAATAAGCGGATGGACATCTTAACTACTTTTATTGAAACACTCCATTTTAATGGCGTTACTTGATCCAGCAGAAGATAGAGTAACTTCAATAAAAGGACATGCGCCCTGCTTTGATTGGAAGATATGATACGGCAGGTTCAAGAAAATGGAGTCAAGTAGATTTTCTAATTTTCCACCTTTTTCATCAGTTTTTTTGATTGAGATGATGCGTTACCACCCTCTTTCAATACATTTATGTCTCCCGTGTTTTAACGTGTATTTTAGACGATCACGTAGAGTTTCTATAAGATCTGAGAATTGAAAGTATGCACGGAGTATCCAGAACTCAGTGGTTATGCAGTGAAGCTTGCAAAATTGAAATAGTTTAGAAATTTGTTGATTGGAAATTAAGACTACGCGACGCACAATCAGACATAATTCCGTTGTTGGTAGGAAAATATGTTGTTTCCGGACCTCTCGAATACGGTAGGAAATCCAATTCTTTCCTACCGGAAACTTCAATAACTACTTCATCTCAAATGGCGATCTTATTGCATTGATTTGCCTGATTTTAGTTTTTCATGATCTGGTCTCAGCAAGCCTATTATACGTAATTTGCATGGTTGACATTCCGATTTATTTGGCAATTTGCCGATGTTGACAATTTTTTATTCTTCTGTTTGAGTATGGTAAAACGGTCTCATATTTATCTTTTTCTGGGCATTCGATTTGGTTATGCCCAGAATTACAGCACTGCAGACACGTTGTATTCCGCAATTCCTTCAAGAATGATCGATGTCTTGACAGTTTAAACATTTGAGCGAAATCTTTTATAACCCATGAATATGCTAGTAGTTTATGTATGTTGGTTGAACTGAATAACTTTTTTTGGAGGGTGTGAGTTCAGGTAAAACGCTTAGATCACCAATTATTGCGTAATATAAAGCCGAGAGGACTTAGATTTCGGTACGGAAGTCCTCGTAATTGCTTTCCAGATTATTTCTCCGAGAAGTCATTTTGGACTGATTTATGAAGCACACTAAAACAGGCAATCTCAGGCCGCATTCTCACTGCCCGTGTGTTTGCCTGGCTGGGATATCAACCGCCCGGGTCTTAACCAGGCAATTTCACAAATTGTCCCAGCGACGGGTAATTATCCTGACTATATGAAACTGACTAAACACTTTTGAGTTTGAAACGTTACCTTTTAATCGTTAGTTGGTGTCATCTACAGAAGTCTACCACGGAACGAAGAGAATTCGTGTCCACGGATCCTGATGTGTGTGGTCCACAAACAATGGGTGCGGCGTTTAAGCTGGTCCCTAACTTCCCATGGGTTTTGCTTTGTAAGAAACGTTATATCGTTAATGAAGCCGGCAGGGGATATAGACCTTAATCAAGAGAGAACCGTAAGGGGAGGAAATATGCGGAATTTCTCGTATTTCCGGAAAATTCTACTCGTAGTTTCTATGGTTTCAATAAGATGTAATTGGCCACATGGTTGTGCCATATTACCCTCCCTTTCTCCCAATTCCACCAATAAGAGGCGGTAATAGACTGATAACAGAGCCAAAGGGTCAAGGATGATTTGTGCCTAGTAAGTATAGCAGTTAAGAGAAATTTCTTGCTTTTAAATTGTGGACACGGCTGATGGTTTTCACTAGATTAAGATCCAGCATGGGGACCCATTGCTGAAGCAACTCTTGTGGGACAAGTTCACGCAAAGAAGTAGATTCGTTCACTGGTTTAAGGTGCAATATAATAGATATACCTGAGGTAGCAGATGACAGTTTCAATATTCCTTGCGAGGGAGCGTTCTTGTCGCAAATTGCATAGTCGTTGCCTCTGTTAACGGCATATCTGCACAGACGAAAGATGAAGATACTTTGGCATAGTTGATAATTATTTTATCACGTAACAGTTCTCACGTCGCCTCGGCTGTCAGCTCCTAAGCTGTCATCGTCTAGAAACGGATAGGCCGCTTTCGTTTCTCTCTTGATACAGTTGTTCACTCGCAAAATTAAATCCCTGCTTTCAGAAAACGACTTCTCCATCGTGGTTTGAACGTGCAAAGGCGCTGTCGAACAATTACTTTTGATCTTTCTATCACAGAAGAAAGCAAAATATCTAGGAAATTACTCAATCGTCTCACTGTGGCGCCCACGAGAGAAATGACAATATTCGCAATATACCATCACGTGTTTTCCAAGTGCTACTTCACACCGGAAGACACATTCCATCATCCGTGAAGAACTGCTTTAACACCAATTTATCCACTTTAAGAACTTGTGCTGCGGCAAGGAAAATGTCTCGAAAAGTTGGACAGGGTACTTCGAAGATCTCCTTGACAAAAAAAAACAATAACATATTCAAGAAGCAGTGAGAATAACACATGATGAGGATGATAGGGAAATGATAGTTCAAGCTTGACAAGAACTGTACTGGCTAGACGGTCAAGGAAATTCATAATTTGATTGTCTCCATCTGGACACATGAAAATTTGACAAAGAAATGGAAATGAAGTGTGATATGCCCTATTTAAAAAATATCTGGTGACAAATTAATCTGTAAAAATTTGAGGGGAATTTCATTGCTCAGTAATGTGTACAGAATGTACACATCTATCCTTAAGGCTGGAACCATATGCTGAGAAAGTTATTGGAGAGCATCAATCACGCTTCATGGGACGTGGATCAACAACAGACCAGCTGTTTACAATGAAGCAACTCCTAGAGAAAACCTGGGAATACGATACACAGAGGCGGCGATTAGGGAGGGGGTGGTGGAGGCAGTCACCCCTATTTTTTTAAATAAAAAAGTTATTTAAATCGTCGATAACTGGGAATTATTAAAACAATGTACACTATCCTTGATGCGGTAATCACCTAATTGTCTTTCTTTGACTTATTTAAAATATACTTACTGAACATATGCAGAGCATGTCAATGTGATAGGTACAGCGCCGCAATCAGTGGTGGAAATTCGCACTGCAGTGTGTAGGAAGTGCCATGAGTAAAGTACATGGCAGGGTTTTATAGTTTGTGGCAGGTTTTCCAACGCTAGTGGATCAGTTGAATCCGATTCCCGACGATTCTTTCTTCTGAGGCCCATCGATTCATTTCGGGGATACCGTGATACAGTTTCGAATCAATTTACACTTGAGAAAGATATTAGTTAGGAGTATGTTAAGTACTAGCTCTTTATTTACGTATTAATGAAGGTGCGACATCAGCTATAGGCGTAAAAGTTTACGTGTCTTTTTTGTGTAAATAAGCCCAGGGTCGTTCCTGGCTATTTTCGTGTTTCAGGCAATTAAAAATTATGTCGCCCTTTTAGTGGAGTAACGTACATCCCCGCAGACACCACAACGTGGGGATCCGAGGAGTCGGGAGGACCCGAAGGACCTGAAAGCTCGTCAGGTATCAGAGGCCATTTTTTGGACCTTCTTGTAAAGAGCCTAAAATGCAGAGTTTTTCATTACGTTAAATTCTGAATGTATGAAATGAAAAACTCTTGTAAATGCGTGGGGAGTAATTAAAGTTTCAAGACAAGAAGAGATTTGAAATGTATTAATTGAAAAACAATGTTATGAGAAATGTACTTAACTAAACTGCGGATATTGTAACTGGGTCTATTGTAACAATAAATCGTGAATTTAGTGTTATTTCAATTTTTAAGCACTATACTCAGAATAATCTATAGTTCGATAATAACTTACATGTAATTTTTTGCTTAAAATTACAAACATATTGACATTCTATTAGTATTATAACTCGCAGCTAACTTTTTATCTTATCTAGGAATTTTTGCTGAATTTTTTGAATCCGCCTCTGCCTTAGGGCCCTTGATCGGAATTGATGGGATGGTCCCTTGCTTGCTTCCGGAGAGTAAATTAGTTTTTTTTCCCTCCACGTGGTCATACGCAGTTTGTACTGTTTTTTGACAATAAATTTATTTATTTAATTTATTTAATGATATCTCATTTTAAATCCCTCAATTTTATTTTATGCAGAAAATTTGCATTTTGAGTACAGGGGCATCTTTAGGCAAAATATATTACTTCATTTGTCCAAATAACGAAAACCCATAGTAGTTCAATTTCGTATTAAAAATGAAATAAAAGTAAAAAAGACCAACATTGGTTTTGAGTTTTATCGAAAAATATATATTTCTAACCTCCATGAATGTTTCAAAATTATTTTGAAATTTTTCGAAACATTGTCAAATATTTTCAAATTGTGTCAATTGTTTGTGGCCCNGGGGGGGGGGGGGGGTGCTACCGGAAAACGTTTCGCCATTGCCCTCTGCAGATACTGATTTTGACTTGAAAATTTAACATTGGCAGATGAGTGTCTATACACATCTAGCCGAGTACCCACATCATTGCTCGTGTGAATTTTGTAATGTGTCTAACTTAATTCTTTCTCACATCGATATCCAGTGAAAATGTTATCCATTAATGATGGAGGTTTGTTAGTATTGGTATGTAACATTCCCTCATTTTCACTCATGTAAATGAGAATTTTTTTAGAAAACACCAATTTCCCATTTCACCCCCTTAGGAGCAAATTTTCATAAAATTCTTTCTTACCTGACTTTTTTGATAATTTTTCATGTCATGCTTTCCCGAACCCTCACCTTTAGAGGTGTCGTGCATAAGGTACATAATGTAACATGTCGTTGGAAAAACAATTACTCATCTCGGAATACACAAAAACCATTGACTCGACTGTATCAGTCTTTTTATGTTAATTTTACATCTTGCTTTCCCACCCCATCTCTAAGGATACTATGCCACTATATGATCTCAACTTGGACTTCACGGCATTGGTAGTTTAAAAATCTCATCAACCCTAATATTATGAATCCAATGTAATTTTCAAATTTTTATATTTCAAAATTAGTTTTCAATTCTTTTTATTCATAAACACATTTCCAGCCCCCACCCCACCCCAGGAATGCTAGTGATGTTTCATGAGGGCTACATTTCATGAGACTTACACAATATCGGGATTTCACTATCACCTCAGCGATGCCGAAAATTATGGACTCATCACTGGTTATGTCATGTTTGATATTTTTTTCATGGCATCCCCTTCCCTAGGGGTGCTGAAGTTTATACAGACTGATTGTGAACTTGATATAGGTCACTTTGGATTATTTTTACATTTCACACCTCACCCCAATACAAAGGGTGTTTATTCCTTATATGGAAGTATTGTGCACTTATCTGCCAATGAGGGAGTCACTTCACTTCAGGGGTATTCAACACTAATATCTGTCGTTTTTTTATTGTTTACCTGTCCTTCATTACCATCCCTACCTCAGGGATACTAATGTGAGCTAATTGTTAACTACAAAGTACCAGGGATGCTCTTATACATCTCAATAGCACTGAAAAGTATGGTTTCAAATCTAATATAGGATTTTTCCTTATTTTTACGTCATCCCTTTCTCATCCCCTCCCTAGGGGTGCAAGGGATGTCTTATCTCCACAGTATTTGTTTTCATATAGTCAGTCACCTGTGTATCAACTTAGGTAGAAATTGTTCCAAGCACTCAAAAGTTATTGGTGGTAACTTAAAACATTCCAACAACATTCCACCCAGTAGGGGTGAATTTTTGCAAAATCCTTTGTTAGTGGATGTCTGCACCCTAAAAGGAATGTGCCAAATTTGTAGGATTTTTAGTTTGTGATATAATAGGTATATAAATACGCATATATTCGAATGCAACATTGTGTCAAAATATCAAGTCAATCAACCGACTACTTTCCGAGTATTGCAAGCACAAACATAAGTAGGCTGAATTACTAAATATAAAGATAAGTGCAAGTAGTACAACAGTGTTATATTTTATGATGTTTGGTACATTTCTGAATCTGCCAATGTAACTTATTCGTCTGAATTTTTGTACCAATGTTTAGATTAAAATATATGTATCAAGTGACTAATAGAGAAAAGCAAAAGCAAAAGCAAAACAAAAACAAATATTTATGACATACTGCTAAATGAAAACAATTTCCTGTTTATATCTAGCCCCATCAAAGAATTTGCAAGATAATTCTGATACAGAAATCATCACATTTATTTCAAAAATGTCTTCATTAATTCTGTGTTCTCCATTGCACTGGTTATTTTCACAAAGAAAAATTTACACAAAATGGATTTTAATACACATAAACAGACATACAGCAGTCACGCATAAGGAAAAGGTAAAAAAAACAAAACATAAAAACTGTCTAACAGTTCTCACATAAAGGAACCACACTATGTTGTATCATAGTCTTCATCCAAATCTTCACTTGACGCAAGAGTTGACGAAACACAGTTCAATCTACTATTTGAATTTGCACTGGGAACTGAACTGTTATTTATTTCTTTGTAAAAATCAACAGGAACAGTAGATGATGTAGGTCTATCTACTGTTACAGATACTTGAGAAGTATCTTTGGCAGGTACACTTAGTGAAGGTTTTTCTGCTCTGCGAGTATTTGAACTGAAAAGAGAATACAAAGAGATTAAAAAAGTGAATTATAGATGAATGTAACTTACACATTGAGTATAGTATATTTAATTATATTTTATATATAATCATGAGGTATATAACAAAGCAAATTTGAATATTTGTTTAATATCAATAAATTTAAACAATCTGCTACACTATTTTTTTATACAATGAAAAATATTAAGTTTAATATTTAATTTCAAGATGACCAGTAAAGCAGGCACACCTTAATTATTAGGTTTATGTTATTAGATTTTAAGTAAGCTTTAGTTTGTTTCAAGGACTGGCATCTGAGTGCAGATGTATACAGTAAGGTGGGCCCAAAAAATTCAAAAATCTCGTAATATCATGGAAAAGTTGCAAATTAAGGAGACTAAGAAGGGGTAAAAAAAAAAATCAGTTCATATCTTTCAGACACACGTGCTCTAAAGTTTGCTGAAATTTGGAAAAACTCACATTTTTACGATAATATTCAACATTTTTTAATTACCCTTTTCTCGAATGTAATAGTTCAAATTCTGAGGTATTAGAACCACAGAAAATAATGTTTCAATATTAATGAAATCCATCAACATCTTCCGGTTGTGCATTACTTTCATAGTTAATGGAAAAAAACAAATAAAGATAGATTACAGTGGAAAAAAATACTAACAACTTACATGCTTTTTTGTTTTCTTTATTAAATACAATGTTAAATGTTTAATAACAAATTATTTTAGAATTTTTGTGTGAAGAGTCATAAGCCCAAAAAACTCATGTTGAACAATTGAACATGTACACTTTTCACTCATTATTAGCTGAAGGTACTTTGAAATCTGATTTATTTGAAGTTATGCATGGTTGACCATGACAGCAGAGTCGTTCTGATAAAACCATCCCTAAACTCAGCTCGCAAACTTTTCCTGAGGCTTCTGTCACGAGTTTCACACATCATTCAACTGCCTACACATGAACTGGAAATGTCTTGATATCCCAATTAGGGACAGAGTCACTTTGAATATGTGGTTTAATCTCGTCACTGATATCTTTTAATAATGGTGGAGAAGATAAATCACAGTGCATTCAGTTAATCATTTCCCAGTATTCTTGAGCCTTGAAATTAATTTTTGCGGCATGAATGTTCCGATAGTTGTTCTCTTTTGTTCTGTCTTTTACAGTTAATTCTAAGACATTTTGTGATTTCCTTGCCCTGTACATATTATAACACTGTTTCATTTCATATGCTATCAATTTTCGGCACTCCAACCCTTTTTATCATTCTTGTTCCTTCAGTTACAGATTTTTTAAACACTATTCTCCAACTGAGTAATCCATTTCTAAGCTGATATATGATTTTTATGTCTTGAAAGACTTATCATAAAGTGGTAAAGGTATTTTACTATGCACATGATACTGTCAAGCATAAATGTATGCAGATGTATTCTAAACTTATTTCTATTGCTGAGAACAAAATGGAAGCCATAAGAATTCTACTCAGACCCAGATAAACAAACCTCATGGAGGAAAAGAAATAAAATTTCCTGTATCTAATAACTAAAATATAAAGAAATCATAAATTTAAAAGGACAGAGACAACTTTAAGAACATTCCACATTTTCATTTATGTGTCTAATTTAGTAAAGTCATTTTGAACACAGAACTTGGTCTAGTGGGAAAACCCGAGTGCATACAGCAATCTCTATGCTGAAGCTTGTTTAAAGAGTCTTTGCTACATTAAAAAAAATTTACACAATACAAAAAATCTATAAATAACAACACTATATCCTCTACTAGCAGAGAACCCGCATCATGGCTTGTGTCACATTTGTGATTCTTACACATACTTCTTAAATCTCCAAAGATATCTACTTGTAGTTAATGTGTGTTTTTTTTTGTGTGTGTGTGTGTGTGAGGTTTTACGGCTCATCGACATTGAGGTCATTAGAGCTCTAAAAATCTGTACAGGTAGGGAAAATGCAGTTACGCACTAAGGAGAGCCAACATGACTCTCCCTGCGTGTGGGACTCGCCGAATGACTCAACCATACCCACTAAAAACCCTCCTGAATTACAATATATCAAAACATATCTCAAAACATTGAGGACAATAAATGAAGAAAATGAAAGATACCCTAGCCCTAATAGTGTCGGGATAGAAAAGGTCAGGAAAGAGAAAGGAAGAAGCCCTGCACAAGTGGAAGTAATGCCAGACTCAGCTCGGGGCCCTGTGTTCGCCAAACACGTACTTACTAGATATAAGTCCCCTGGTGTGTGTGTGTGTGTGTGTGTGTGGGGGGGGGGTTATATGTGGGTCGTTAAGTAATTTTGGTGTATATTGTCCTTCATTGGCTCTTTTCATGAACATAATAATGAAGTTTGTTTTCTGAAAACACTAAACAGTGAAGTATGATATTTATCATCAAGAAGTATAATACATTTTCGTGTGTAACACAATAAGAAGGTACACATGCTCTTCTAATTGTACACTTGAAAGTTTCAACTATTTTATATTTGAAACTTCTTTGAACTCTCCCAAAGATCCATGATGAAACAGATTATTTCCAATGTGGTCATTCGTTCCTTGGCTATAAACATGTATAGAGTATTTATAACAATACTCCATGTCTTTCCCTGTCAACATAGGTGTTACATGGTCAGATGGTAAAAGTTATTAAAGTGAATTATCAAGTACGCATTTCTTTTAATTGCCTCAAAGTATTTTTCTATAAGATATTCTATTACTTTCATATATCACACCCTTCCCATGCCACCTTTAGGGGTATTACCTCTAAGAGGGCTAAAAGTGTACTTCAATGATATTGTAGATAGTACTTTTTCTCTTATTTTGAACATAAATTGTTAATCAGGAAGTACTTAAGTTGTGCATTCAGTACAGGATAATAGGGGATGGGGTAGTTTTTCAGAATATCAAGTAGACAATTCTTCCTCATGTTTTGAAGGTCAAGTATACAGAATTTCATAATGTTTGGGATAAAACTATAGATTGGAATAAAATTATTTTTCAATTATCATAATAAAATAGTTTCAGAAAAAAATCGCAGACAAATTAATATTTAAAAGAAACAAAATACTCATGTTTCAAGCTTTTTAAAAAAAAAAAAAAAAAAAAAAAAAAAAAAAAAAAAAAAAAAAAAAAGCTTAGCTTTTAATGAAATGTTGAATAATTCTATTAATTCTAATAAAGAATACTGCATTCAATATGAAATAGAACACATTTTCTTGCAAAACAATTAGTTCAAAACATTAAAAAGAACCAAAATAATCTAAACCTGTTTAAATAAGTAGAGCAAAAATTGTGGAAAAATTATTTGAAGGAATTTGAGAAACTTAACTTTTGACAGAATACTTTTAGTGGCAATGTAACAGACAACACTTACTATTTAAAGAGAATTACCAACTTTTACCCACAGATCGTTCATTCAGTTTCAGCATTTACCAAGTCGAGTGGGTAAGTCATCACGTTTTGGATTTTTACCATAATATATACATCAGAGTTTGATGTAAGCATAAAAAAAAAAAGAAAAGAAAGGATAGCTGTTACTTTATTTAATTGATAGATAATTAAATTGTACACCTAGATGAAGTAACAGCGGAATTAGCTTTGAAAAACAACACAATCTTCTTGTATTAGTTATTCAAATCTCTCCCTTAGAATGGCAATTCTCAATAAATACTAGGGCATACTTCCAGAAAATTTGATGTTGCTTTACCATCTCAGTTGGTTAGAAAGATAACAAGGAATAACTTGAAACCATAAATAACCAAAATTACTGAATGTATGATGCTGCACCATTTCATTAAGATTCTTTAAAATCTAAAATATTTGCCAAAATTTTATGATTTAACAACTTTTTTTATCTTGATTAAATACATAAAAAAAAATCCATTAAATTTGATTATGATTTTTTTATAATAATTTTTCCCTTCTTAAACTACTCTCTAAAATTTAAGTACTTTATCGATAAATTAGGTTAATTTTTGTTGATAGACATATGCTATCACAGACTTTCTTGTAGAACTCTTTGATGTAAGCAATATTGCCATTCATAATTGTCACCTATCTCTAACTGTTTGGGCAGCATATTAAAATTTTTTTTTATCACATATTTAAAAAATAAAAGTTAAACCTATTTTTATTGTGGATGTCTTAACTATCTCCTTGCCAAATTTCATCATGATCAGTTCAGTGGTTTAGTTCTGATGAGGTAGCAAACAGACAGACACACTTTCCCATTTCGCATTTATATATTAATAAGATTTCATTGATTACCAGTTTATTTTGTAAAACAAAATAATTTCAACAACATATTATAGTGTCATCTACTCCAGAAACAATACTGGCATAAGGTAATTACAAATTTTATGGTGCAATGACAGACAGAATAGTATCAGCTAGGTAAAATTAAGCAGTTTCAGTGACTGTATATTGATGGCTTAGCTTCCTGAAATGTATTCCAAATATAAAAGTAATAATAAAGCTTACTTGAAAATAGTTTTAATATCTCATGTTATGTTCTTGATTACACCTTATTTATTCAAATGAAAAATGCAGTCTACAATTACCCCAAATCATATTTGCAACAAGATTTAAGAAATAGTATTATTGTTATTAATTATTTCCAAGCCCACTATCCCATTTAGTCTACCAAAAAACTGTTAATAAAAAACTTATTAAACCCAAAATGATTATAGAAATCTCTTAGATTGCAGTGAACCTCACCGCCAATTAACAGATTAATCATGTTACGTCGAATGAAAATGGGAGACGGGACCGGGATTCGAACCCGGGACCTTGAGCTCTACGCGCTCATGCGCCTACCAACTGCGCCATCCCGTTCGCCTCCCGGGCCCGTCTACCATTCTCATTCAACTTGTGAAACCCAAAGACCTCTGAGGTGGTCTCGTAGAGACTAGATTCCTCATCTGAGGCGACTCCCTTAGGAAGTACTTGATTTGGGTATTATTTTCCATTTCTGGTTCACAAACATAGAAATCTCTTAGAACAGGTAACAGATTAATCAGGCGGTGAGGTTCACCGCAATCTAAGAGATTTTCTAAGAGATCAAGGTCCCGGGTTCGAATCCCTGTCCCGTCTCCCATTTTCATTCGACGTAACATGATTAACCAAAATGATTAATTTAAATTACAGTAGTAACAGACTAACTAACTTAATAATAGTAAGAATGCTCAAAATTATGTATGGTTAATTTGCCCCAAAATGAATCATTTTTACAAAAAATACCTGAAATAAATGCTTCGCAACAAAATCAACAACATGAAAAAATTTTGGGGTATAAACCCAAAACTATACAGTCCATAATTACCCACTGTCTGTGTTTACTACACACTCCTTTACTCCTTAGGTCAAAAATTTCGACAAAATGGAAAATGAAACAGGTCCATCTCAATAGTCTGGTACAATTTAACTCATACCATTGAAGCTAGAAATTTTGAATCCGCCTGTTTCTAAAGAAGATACTCATCTATAAAAGTGACTCTGACCTAGAAGCTTATTGTGACTAAGTGCGAAAAATGACAATATCAGGAATCTGATAAATTCTTAAAATTCTTTCCTTATTTTAGTTAATAAGCTTGTCCCCCCTAAGGTGAGACCTGCACTCCAAGTTGGTCAAATTACTGAGAAATATAAGTGTGTTCTTTATTTTTAATGTAATTGTTTAATAACACAACATTGTGAATTATAATGATGAAGAAACATTATTTAATTTCTATCTATCAGTTAATAGTATAGTATAAGCAATATTCAGGAACTCACTTGACTTGTTTAAAATGAACAGGAGCATGTAAAAAAATGGCAGCCGAGAAACACAATTTCGTGATTTGAGCATAACACATAACGGAAAAAGTGAAATATCTTTTTTGTAATGCCCAGTAACAAACAGATAAAAGTGATGTAAAAATAACTATGAAAAATTTACTACAGATCAAAGTAAACTTCCATCAGTGTCATGATTTAAAAGCTTTTTTTTTGAAAATAAGTGTTACCTCCTTAAGATGCAATGTATTTCACCATCAATTATAATTGTTACTCTGTTTATTTAGGTCAATCTGAGATATTTTGGAGATTTAATTCTACCTACACTATCTAAGTCAAAATACATCTGATGTCCCTGAATATAGCAGTTCTTCAGCAACTCAAGGATCCAGATATAAATGCAATGTTATTATAGTTCAAAACCAATTAAATATCAGTGTACAAAAACCAACAACTTTTTTCCTGTAAAACCAGCATCATACAAGTAGAAAGCAACATAACACACCATACCTAGGAGGAATTTACAAACCTAGGAGATATGAGAAGAAATACAAAAATGACTATTTTCTTTTAATTTCAGGAGGCAGGGGGATGGATCCCCTGCATTTCCCCAAGGTAAGTCCCAATAATACACAAATACCAGTGGAAGGGGTGGGTAGCTAAGGGGGTCAAATCTGGCACCTCTTCTATTTCTTCATCTTCTATTAAATAATCCCATTCAATTATAAAAATTGAAAAATTACTTTTTCATAGAAGAAGTAAATAATAGTCAAAGAAAATAACTACATTCATACTGTTATTTCACATAAGAAATTCTGATACCTTGAATTGTCAGTAGAATTAGTAGATCCCACTGAATGTGGCACAACAGCTTGGAAATTTCCTTCGTCATAATCATTTGTTACTACATCTGGGAGACTTGCAACCAACTCCTTAAGAAAATCAAAGCGACTCTCTGAGAGTATACACTGCTTCCTGTAATTGTAATTAAAGTACATTGTCATAAACAATATTCTTTGAAATAATACGTAGAATGAGTTCCTCAACAATTTGAGAAAATTTTCTGTTACAAACTAATGAATGCTTAAAAAGTACAAGTCAAAAACAAATCAGGAACAAGAAAAGATGTACCGCCCTACAACAGAACAGTTGACGTCTGCATGGATACAAATAGCAAAGTCTATTTTATTTTTATGTCATATTCATATTGACATTATTTTATTAATGTCATACTGATGATTTCATCCTATTGTCAGTGCTGTCATATGCCATAAGTCCTATTTTGAATAGATCAACCAGAGTATCAATTAAATTAAATGGTCTTATGTTTCATTATTTTATAATTAGAGGAAATTACAGAATATTCTATGCATTTCATTATTTTCTTTTCTTGTTTTCTTTCAACATTTATATAGTGTTTATAACCATTAATGTTCAAAACCCTCTTGGAGATTCACGTTTAGATACTTGAGGTGCAAAAACACAAAACTATCTAAAACTAAATTAAATGTTCAGAGCACTTATCACAGTTACTCCTCCATTACAGAGTTCTATAGCAGCTCTCTTTCACTCTGCACTTTGTATCTATTCCTCACATAAAAATAGACTTACTATTACAAAGGATGAGTGTTAAAAAATAAATTAATGTTTCATTTCTTCTTGTAACATTTTTGATATTCTATATTTGTTACATTTTTGCAGCTTGTAGACTGTGTAATATATGTTTTCAATCTGGAGTATACTTTGATTAAATTCATGATATTCATGTGAAAGATAAAATTCTGAAAGATTTTCTATCTAATATTAAGAAACAATTTCAATTGATTTCCTGTGTGATATTAAACTATTTAAATAGGTTTGTCTCCTTGTATTTATGCAGCAGTAGACGTCAACCGTAAACACAAGCTATAAAACATTGTTTTAGAATGCCTTGACTTTTTCATTCTTGATTAGTAAACGTCATTTAATTTTAACAATCTACAAAATACACATTTTTAAATATTAAAAAACGGGACTTGACGACTACTCAGAAATGAGAACCCTTCAGAGCACTTCTTCAAAACACATCTATTTCGTAATTTACCCAAAACTGTTGGAGACATCACTATAATAGAAATACATATTTAAACAATTTTTGCATACTAAGAGTATGAGGTTATGATTGAGAGACAAAGAATGAATAACTAGTAAAGAAATTTAGTTTGATGCAAGTATGTATGTATGTATGTATGTATGTATATACGACTAAAATTTAATTCACTTAATATAGTCATTTTGCATCAGTTACATGTTCCATAAAAAATTAATAATAACTATCAGCTATCAATAAACCCTTATTGCATTTACTCCATTTTACTAAAGATACTATGTTGATTCAATATTATAATAGACAAAGCAGAAGACGCACGGCTACAAAACACCCAATAAACTTCAACAAGCAATTTCTTTAGATAACTCCAATAATATTTAAAGACTCTTCCAGTGCATCTGAGCAGCTAATATTTTACCTTTGTAATTACTATCAAGCACACTTTCTATCCAAGAACAAATCACAGCACGTTTCAACATGTTGCCTTTGATCATTTCCTTGTCTGAGCTGAATACCCTAGACTTAACAAGTTGGAAGTTCTGCCAAATGTCAAGCCTAACACTAAGCAGCTACAAGGTGTAACTGAAGAAATTAAGAACAGAATATATTGAAGTTAAATGAAAATTAAATACAAGGATTTCAGAACTTTCTTTAAACAAATCCAATAGATTTTTGCCTTTCAGCAAGAGAGAACATCAATTTTTAATAAAACAAAGTAAAAATATTTATTCCTGATAAGTTCTTCATAAAGAAGGGTGTGAACAAATATAATTTTTTTTTAGGTAGGTTATCAACAGTTTCTTTCAAGATTAACATGAACCTTTAATTAGCCTAATAATTCCAATACTTACATATGTGATGGACTAAGAGTTTTAGCATTTTTTGCACTAGTAATTTCTTGTGCTTTGGTTAAGAGTGATTCCACAAATAATTCTAATGTTCTAGGTGTCAATGTTAAGGAACTAATCACTAATAAACAATAAAGTAGCAATATAAAATAGTCACAACAAAGACATTCCATAAAATACATACAACCCACAGAACTTTCTTTTTTACAAACACCCCAAAAATTATACAACTAATTTTCAATGAAAAGCATGAAAGGATATAGATTATGACAGGTACAGCCTGAGCAACTTTTCCCACTTCATCATCTGTTTGCATAATTTTCTTGATACGCCCCTGTGGAAAAAAAGAACTTAATTATAATAATGATTAAAACTAAGATACAGTTCTTAAATACACTAAATGGGTGACTGTTTAAAAAGGTTCTATAGTAAATAAAACTGGATGAAAATTCACAGGATTAATGAAATATAAACTTGTATTGAAAATAATAAAGTTTTGCAATAAACAATAAATAAAAGTTCAAATAAGGTATTCACAACATTCCTACAAGGTTTCATACATCATAACATAACCTAAAATCAAATTGTGAAGTAAAACATGAAAACAAATTGATGTATCCTCATAAGAAGACAATATAATAAAACAATTGGTAAGGTCCAGAGTTTATACACAACACTAACTCACTGGTATTATGATAATAAAAATTGTCATAACAAAAATCACACTTTCACAATATGGAATATTGACACATCAACTAACTTACCGCGGGAAAACGAGCATTATACTTTTTCTTTTTACTAGGCATTTACGCAACAAATTCGATGAGTCTGACTAAGTGATGTTTCCTGCGATCAGAGTAATTCTTTGACAGCAACAATCATACCACCAACCATTCATGCAAATTACGTACTATCCATTAGAAAACAGGCGTGAGGCGTCACTGAAATCACCGAACCTTAACTCCTATCCACAACGAACCACTACACAGAAACATTATAAGTACCACAGAGGTTCAATTCATACTTTTCTTTCTTCCATGACTCCAACAGCCAAAGAATATCAATAATCATAATTATTTTTCTCGATATACGCTTGAAAAGTCGGACACGCGACAACTATAATGGAGATATTGAATTCCTTCCTAATTTTTTAGTATACCTAAATAATACTAAAACGAGGACAAAAAATAAACTGTTTTAGATACGTAGCAACTAAATTATCTTCACAGTTCACTCTAACAAGAACCATTCAAAAATAAAAATAATATTCTTAAAATAAAACCTTTACAGAATAAAGAAATTAATTGTCAGTTACTAGAGTATACAAAGAAAAAGCATCTTAAGACTCCAGGTTGGATCAGCGGGCACACAAGATCCTCGGCGCGCAGGGTGTGGGTAGGGTGTTAGGGACCCACCGTGGTGAGAAAATTAAAATAAAATAAGAGATAAAAATTAACAAATATCACAAGCTTTTCGACTTGATATAAAATGAAAAATAATTTATTGTCGTAACTTTATTTCGTCAACCTAAATTGAGTGAAACATAAATTGAGTGAATTTGTTGGAACTAATATTTTTGTAAGTCTCACAGGAAGCAAAGTTTAGAGAGTACACGTAGATTGGGTTGCTCGCTACTCCGGCTCAGCGCATCGCAACAGAAGCGTCGGAAATATCAACGAAGAAAATCTAAGAATTGTCTTTTGTGTTTCTTTTACTGGCAAAGAAGGAAATCAGGTAACGTATAAGGCAGTAGGAAATGACAGTGAGACAGATGTCTAAATAAACCATGAAAACGAAGACTTTTGGATAAATTATAAATAGTAACAATACGAAATAAAGCAAATTACGTTTTATACCGACTTAATTTAGTAGTTCATTTAATGTATACGTGATAATTGGGTATAATTATTTAAGTCACGAGACCAATTTTTTTAAAGAGGAGAGAGGCATGACAAATCTTGCGGGGACCCCTGAATCCCTAGCGACGCGTCTGGATTGAATAGAAAGACCCTTCTTTCAAACTCATGTGAAATTATGCGATCGGCTGCCCGATGTTTGTTATTTCCTTTCGATGAAAAATCCGGAAACTAGGAAAGGATTTTTTTTGCCTAAAGCGGTGAGTGGCTGTGTTGCATCATCTTCATGAATGCACAATACATCAGCCACTGCAGGAATGTCAGAAGAGCATGGCCGAGTGCAGACGAGCGGGTGAAAGCGGTGAGCCGCTCACCGCTTTAGGCAAAAACTAAAATAAAATTCCATTCCTAGTTTCCAGATTTTTCATTACAAGGAAATAATAAACATCGGGCAGCCGATCGCATAATTTCTCATCAATTTGAAAGAAGGGTCTTTCTCTTATCTATGAATAAGAGGCAATGAATTAATAATTACACTTACCTAGCCCACTCGGCAAGCGTTCTCAGGGTTACAAGATGTCCTCCTATTATAAAGATATAAAATTGGGATCAGGGTTCGGCCCATTATCTACGTGGAATATGCATTAATCTTTCGTAAAAGAAACAAAGCTTTTATAAACATTGGTTTAATCATTTACTCTTCGTACAAATATAACACTGAAGAATTTTCCCACTTTCACTTCTCCCCAAATTACTACTACAAAACATTTTACAATTTCTCTACCATACTCACTTTGTAAGGACTGAGTCCGGTTGAAAATTACTCAGATTTATCATCTTTTTACCAAAGTTCATTGTACTGATGAAATCACTGTTCATAATTAACTTTTCTTCAATTATAATTCTACCACAAGAAAAATGACACAATTTGCCACAAGAGTCTCTGGCTCTCAATCAATTAACGTGAGGAGATTTCGCTTGCACACGAGAAAGCGTGTTAGGTACCGTAATTGGTCCTTCAGAAAATTACCTTTGAAGTTGATGGCTACATACAGCATCAAACCGTCATGGGATGTCGTTGCTCTCCTCGGAAGGCGTAGATGCCACGACATCGTCTTGTCGCATCAGTTCCGACCGTACCTACGCTTGCCCAAATTAGCTGCGGTTCCTACCAACTCGATCCCCTTATCGGATGGTAGATGTCGATCAAAACCATTCCAAAGCACAGCTTGATGACAGTAGCTGCATCACCGGCTCTTATAAAGTTCAAATTGACCGCTCACCATAAGATCAGATTGTTCGTTCGTCACTAGTTCACTGACAGTCTCGTTCGTAGAATATTTCAAATTAGAATATTCTCGAGATAGTATTATTAATGTTCATAATGAACAAATGAACTATAGTGATAATAATTTCATAATAAACCCGAAACTCAACCAAACGAACTTAGAACGATCTCGAAAATAGAGATGATAATAATCATCTCAGACATATTAGAAAAATGCTCGAAATAAACAAATCGAAGCGATCTCGTAAAAATGCTCGAAGTAGTGATAATGATAAATTTAATAATAAATTTATTGTCAAAAAACAGTACAAACTGCGTATTACCACGTGGAGGACAATAAACTAATTTACCNCCGGAAGCAAGCAAGGGACCATCCCATCAATTCCGATCAAGGGCCCTAAGGCAGAGGCGGATTCAAAAATTTCAGCAAAAGTTCCTAGATAAGATAAAACGTTAGCTGCAAGTTATAATACATATATAATGTTAATATGTTTGTAATTTAACACAAATATGTTTGTAAATTTACATGTACAAGTTATTATCGAACTATAGATTATTCTGAGTATAGTGTTTAAAAATCATAAGAGTTGAAAAAA
>NNCF01126733.1:734440-828629 GCA_002313205.1 Laupala kohalensis | reverse complement strand
TCCTAGATAAGATAAAAAGTTAGCTGCGAGTTATAATACATATATAATGTCAATATGTTTGTAATTTAACGCAAATATGTTTGTAAATTTACATGTACAAGTTATTATCGAACTATAGATTATTCTGAATATAGTGTTTAAAAATCATAAGAGTTGAAAAACACTAAATACACGATTTATTGTTACAAAAAACACGCCCCTAGAGNTATAAGAAATCCACCTCTACCCGAAGGAAAAACGGAGAAAAACCCGGGCCAGGATGGGGCTACAGAATTAATGTACACAACCGTGCCAAATTTGAGTACACATAAAACTAAATTAATATGTGCCTTACGGCAACACAATCATGCAAGAAAATAGTTTTTGAAATTGTTATAAGTTATGTAAAATGTACTACAGCAATGGCGTGATAAAGTACAAGACGAATTTAACTTTTATTAAAATCAATAAATTCTTTTACATTGTAGAAGCACTGGTGCAGGAGGTAGTTTTTAACCGCGGATTTGAAGATATTCAATTTCATAATATCTTTTATATTCTTGGGCAGGGAATTATATAGAACGATTCCCGAATGATAAGGTCCTTTTTGGCAAAGAGTGGTTGACACTCTAGGGCGATGAATATTACTACTATTGCGTGTATAGTGTTCGTGAACGAGACTGTTTCGTATAAAGAAAGGGTGGCACTTCAGTAATTCGGTCTTAACAAACACGACTGTTTCATAAATATAAATGCAGGGAAGTGTTAATATATTTAATTCCTTGAATAAAGGTTTACAAGAGTTTCGGGGGTGAGATTTACAAATTATCCGAACTATCCTCTTCTGAATTCTGAAAGTTTGAATACTCTGACCGGAATTACCCCAGAAGGTAATGCCGTAACGTAAATGGGAGTAAACGTTTGCAAAATATACGCAACGGGAAATACGTGGACTAACTGCGTTAACTAAGATTCGGAATGCGTAACACAATTTGCTTAATTGGGAATTAAGATTGTCAATGTGACAATTCCATTTGAGGTTGTCTTGAATATGGAGACCTAAGAATTTTGTATTTGTAACAGTTTTTAATTGTGTTCCGTTTAAAGAAAGAGAAACCTGGGGTAAAGATTTTGTATTACTATTGAGAAATGACATAGACACTGTTTTGTCAGTGTTTACAATGAGACGATTTGCATGGAACCAAGTCGAAAGGCTAAACAAAACTTTTTGAGCATTGGCGTGCTTACACAGTAAATTAGTGTCATCAGCATAAAGAACCATTTTGCAATCTGATGTGGATGATGACGTCGTTCACATACAATAAAAAGAGTATAGGACCGAGAATTGATTCTTGGGGTACTCCGCAAGTAAGCGGCTTTGTTTCTGAAAGATAACGCACAAGTATTTTATTTTTAGTATAGGATATTTCGAACTGTTGATATCTATCTTTTAAATAAGAAGTTAGCCATTGATGTGGAAGTCCACGAATGCCTAAAGAATGCAATTTGGAAACGAGAATTCCGTGATCGATGACATCGAATGCATTGGATAAGTCAAGAAAAACACCCTGAGGATTTTCTTCACGGTTTAGAGACGTGGTAACATCGTTTAAGAAGGAAAATATAGCGCTTGTAGTGGAAAAGGATTTCATAAAACCGTGTTGATCGTCAGAGAGAATGTTATATTTTGATAAAAAATCTAGAAGACGCTTATAGAACAATTTTTCTAGGATTTTTGAGAAAGTGGGTAGTAGAGATATTGGTCGGTAATTTCCAATATTAAGTTTGTTACCTTTCTTGTGTAAAGGTTTCACTTTAACTCTCTTAAATATGTTAGGAAATACTCCTTCCGATAAAGAACTATTAAAAATATTTATGAATGGATTTAATATAACGTGAGACGGAAATTTAACAATAAATTCGGGTATATCATCTATGCTTTTTGAAAATTTGTATTTTAATGAGCTGATGATTCTCATGACTTCACTGGCGTTAGTTTTAGAAGTGAACATAGAATTAGGTACGTGAGTGGATATAATTGGAGGATACGGATTTGACGATATTGAGTTCGTTATTTTACCTACTTCTGAGAAGAAAGAATTAAACAAATTTGCGATGTCCTGAGGATTTAATACGATTTTGCCATCGTTTAGCAGATAAATATTTTTTCGCAATATTCAGAAGTTAACGTGTAATTTTTAACAATATTCCACATGACATTGGTCCTGTTGTTTGATTTTAGTACCTGTCTGTCGTTATCCATAACTTTAGTCGCATAGACTACTTTTCGAAGAAAAGTCTTATGTTTACGAAGATAATCATGGAATTCGGGAGGTTGGTTATAGAGTTTTGAAAGATGATATAAACGGCGTTTGTTTTTTGAAGAATCCTTATCCCTTGCGTGATCCATCTATTGTATTTCTTTGTGTTAATTAACTTGCGTTTTATGGGAAAACTAGAGTTGTAATGTTTTAGGAATATGGAGATAAATACATTGAATTTGTCGTCAGTGTTTTGGCAATTGTAAACATCGTTCCATGTTTCTTCACGCAAATAATTTACAAATACGGATTTATTTATGTCATTAAACTCTCTTGTAAATTTGTAAAGGATTTTAAGTGGTTTTAGTTTATTATTAATAGTCAATATTTGAGCAAGGTATCCGGCGATAAACACTTCTGAGAGATACGAGATTCCATTGTTGACTATAATTTGATCTTGCAATGTTTGAGATGAGCCGGAGAGGCGAGTGTGGTTGTTTATCGTAGTAATAAGTTTGAAGGAGTCGATAAGATTCTTGATTCGATTAACTGGTGAATGTGCAGAGTCGGTAGTTTTTAATTGCTATTTGACAATAAATTCTTTGTGTCATATAATAGTTACATTGGTCTTAGTGGCGCTACCGATGGAGCTATTTCCAACCAAAACAAACATATTTATGAAAAAAAAAAAATTAAAAATCAACCAATAATCTGATTCTTTCTTGCATACAAATTTTTTGTGTTCCAAATTCTTTTTTCTCATCAGAATACGCTTCCATTTTATAAGTTCTGAACAGCAATATGAAATATTATTCAATATTCATAACTATGTAATAGCGTGAAATATGGATAAAATATTTTTTTGAAACATACCGTTACCATGCGACATACGTTATATCCCGTGAAATTTCTGAAATTTTGTCGAATGTAAAGGAACTGAATCGTAAGTTGAACGGGTGCGATAAATAATGCTATATCATTCGGCGTGGATGCGCAGTTCCAAAGCCCCAAGTTCCCACCATCAGTGCTCGGAAAAACACAATAGACGTAAATATAAATCGACTCTGCGACCTCTGCTGTGGGTTGTCCATGACAACATGAGACAGAAGATACTGTGAGGTGTCGCCTTCTCTCTCGCTCACCCGCTTTGAGGAAAGGAGGAAAGATACACAATGGCTTGTGCGCAGCAGTCAGCAGTCGGCGAGGGGAATCGAATTCCCCCATCCATCTCGATGTGCGAGACAGAGACACCAAACGTCATTTTCCCCTTCCGACAACCCGTACATAAGACAGCGGGGTCTATTTATATTTAAGTCTTTGGGAATAACGGAGCACGCTCTTGACCTGACGGAACGATACAGCATCACCACTTTCAATAGTCTACTGCTCATTGATTTGCAACGCACGTTTCATGAAACGCGAAAAAATGGTTTCATGAACGCGTTTCACGCAATGCGAAGATTCTTTTGACCTTTAGTGAGATAGGACGAGTTCCAATGAAGCTAGAAATGGTTCAGAGGCTGGAATTCAGCTCAAATAAAGCTAGAAGAATCGTTGGAGAAGAATCCGTGAAATTAATAGTAGAGATTAGAGGAGAATTTTGCTACTACTAAATCAGCGATCACCCACCAGTTGTTAGCGGACCAATTACGTCCACGAGAAATTTTTTGTAGTTCCCAGAGAAACCGTGTTATTAATTTCAAATGTTACTAATTAAAACAACAGAAAATTATGTTAGCCCAACGATATTATTTGGTACATGCAAGGTAATGCTTTTAACGCTCTTTCCCTACAACCCCTCTTCTTTCATCCAACTGCCCCTACAGTGACAATCCCAGAGGAAAAGGTATAAGAGACTGTATTCTCGTGCACCGTTACGGGCATAAAATTAAAAAGAAATAAGCACGATTAGTTTTACATTTAATGGCACTGTCACATAATTTCTGTGACTGGAAGGTGGTTTGATAAAAACTGCGACTGAGACGTATTGATATAAAGGAGAAAATGTTAAGTGGGAAAATGTCGAAGTATTTTTCTTGCTTTCAACTCAGCTAAGTTATTTATAGTAAACAGTTTTAATAGTATTTAACACGTTACTTTCAATGGCTATCGTCACCAATCCATTGAGGCGCTCCTTTGCAATGGTCGACCGTAGGGAAGTTCTCAATGATGTTGAGTTTCGAGAAACTTATTACTTCACTAGTCAGTAATATCGACAATGTCAGTAACACCTTCAAGGCTGCGAAGACACTGGGTGAAAAATCAATATGGGAGTTTGTAGTAATATAAGATAACTGGTAGCGTTCAACACCCGAGAGTTGTGTGTCCTCTTTTATTTACTTCAATTTTTATTTTAAATCTAATAATTTGGATTTACCTCCAATGAGATTCACTCCTGCAGGAACGCGGGAGGATTTCTCCCCAAGGGACCCTTTATCTTCGCTTTAAGCATGGATATGTCCCAGGAATCGACTACAATGTGTTCACATGAAACGACCACAAAAAAAGCATGGATATATCCCAGGAATCGATCACAGTGTGTCCGATTTGGTTGGCAGGGTTCAAAAACAAGCAAATTTTTAGATGTAATAAAAAAAGGACGAAAAAAATGGGATATTGTCATTACATTTCTTAATGGTAAGTATGATATTTCCTTTGTGTGATTAGCACTATCCGGTTACGCAGCTAATTTTCTGGGACGTTTGTTTATTAATGTATACGATGATGTTATTTCCAGCCTCCTATCTCCAGTCAACACTGGTGCCAAAATAACAATTTCTTCCAATTAGTCACTTTCTATAGATATCACACTCGTCACCATCGCTCAAAAACAACTGGACATTATTACACTGTTATTTAATGACTCATTTTTCACAATTCTCGAATAATTGAAAGAATTGAGGTATTATATTGTTAATTATGAACGCATCGTGGATTCGCATAATCTCATCTGCTATCGTCAAAGTATTTCTTTGTATGGCCAACAAATTAGAATACGCTGGGGCGCTTTATTTTGATAGGGAGAAAGGGAGGGTTGCTTTAGCGGGTGCCCCCTTGGATCTGGCGTCCCTTGAGGCAGTCGTCGCCTACTATCGGATATTTTATTATAGACCCCTGACTTCTAATAGTTGTGGAGAATACAACAAAAATCCAGAAAAACTCAGTTACCGCCATTGGATTTGTAATTTTGTTTTGCACATATACAAGTGTAAAATTTGGTTTTATGAATGAATATTATTTTTTTTAAACCTGAAATGTTTCCAAGAGCGTGATGTTTTTACGGTTTTCACCGGTACGTCGACTTCATTATTTTTTATAAAATAAACTAATCCGCGCTACCAGGCGTGCGCTCACAGAGCTATTGAAAGGACATGCAAAAATGAGAATACATAAGAAGCAAATAAAAAAAACAATGCGACATATTTATAACAAATGATGATTTCATTTATTGTGAGATAAATTGTGAAGAGAGGAAAATTTCTGAAGAAACATTAGACGATCAGAAGAATTCAATACAAGAAATAGGGAAAATAACACAGAAAGAATGTGTGTTTACTAATTAGGAAAAATACGAATTAGAAATAGGAAAAATAAGAAAAACAATTTAATATAATTAGTATACGAGTATGACGCTGTCCACTCCATGCTGGGACGGGCAACGTCAGAATACGGGTTTGTGGCACCGTCTGTTCGAAAAGAAGGGCAGAGAAAAAGACCGGAATTAGACATTTTTTGAAACAAAGAAGTGAGGAGATCAAAACCCCGGTAGCAACTATTACAGGTAGGGAACGTAAAGGTTTACATCCAGTTTCAACAAATCAGTTGATACAAAACGAGAAATAAATAAATTATTAACAGAATTAGTTATATGTAGATATTTATATTTCAGAGCAAGTTGCGAACAACCTTCACATACATTCATCGTTAACACACTACTGAGAAAAACAAACCAACTTCATAAGTCATATGACGCTCTCTCATCAACGTAAGACCTTTAAGACATTCAAAATCGATGTAAAAAGTTTAATTATTCACCAATTTGGAACATTTAACTACATTAAAATCTCTTTACTCTTCAATTATTTTACACTATAATGCTATATAATATTTCAAATAATTATTCCTAGGTGATAGAATATTCGGGCAGTCTGAGGTAATCTCAAATGCTTCTCTCAGTCAATAGGTTTTAAATACAAGTCTCTATTACATACCGCTTAGATTCCTAAAGTTAATATTGTAGGGCATCTTCTATATATATATACAAACCCTCGTCTTTTCTATTTATCACATCTACAAGTTCGTCTAATTCATTAAGCAAATGACCTCTTGAGCACAAACACATTGCAATAGAAACAACAATATCGAAGGGAACAATGAGAGTTCTGAAACTTAAAACATACTATTCTTATTCAAACTGTTGTTTCACTGTTGTGATAACCATCGTCCACAGTCATGCACTTATTGAAGTTGAGGTAAATACCAATCACGATTTCAAACTTCGTCGAAGTAACTGCACTGTTGATAGAGAGGAAATCTCTAGCGGAGAGAATTCTCTTTGAAAGGATTAGGTTAATTTTTAGAATGGAACTTTTGACAGGGTCATATTCATTGTTATTCGGATAGAGGAAGCGTCATGACGGAAGGCATTGCTGGAATAAGTACTCGAAGCTTCCTATGTTTTCTCTGATTTTTCTCAATCACTTGGAAAAGTTATCAGTTGTATCTATCAGCGACTTCTGACACATTTTGCTGTCCATAAGTTTTACATTTCGTTTTAAATATTGTATGGCTGAAAAACCTTTATAATATTTCCTGCCAGTTCATCGAGATACTATTTAAAGGTGATATGAGAGCATGGAAGGATTACGAAAGCACTCACCATTTAACCCCGTCGAAGAAATAAGTTTTCAACTTGGGTATCGTTTACAAGGTCGTCGAGTCTAATGAGGTAGATTAAATTGATTTATCATGAGTCGAACTATAAAGTCACAGATACCATCCATTTCACGTGTAGTGAGTATAAAGAGCTTAACACTTGAACGATTCCAGAGCAGTGGGAGGGGAGTGTTAAGTGGAAGGGGCAGTTCGCCAATTGACTAGCATTGTGTGAGTATCACTTTTACACAGGAGAGGAACCACAACTTGAATGGCATGAAGATAAAAATCGTTGGATAGAGGCTGTAGGAAAGAGTCAACCCGGAGTGCATTCTAATGGCTTAAGAGGTTGGGTGGGTCACAAACGCCACTGCGAAGCCGAGGAAGTCTCGACGTCGTGTTGACAATACCGAAGGAGAAAGCGGCGTTAGCTGCTGCTGTGGTCGCGGCGATGGACACCCCTTTGCAAGCGATCATCTGAAAAAGAGAGAGCACCTACATTACACTACGAATCTTAATTGACGTATATATTAAACAGAACATCAATCATATCATACAGTAGGGGAACTTTGGTGATTAAATGCGAGGATAACTTCTTTCCAAGATGAGACTCCATGCACATTTACGAATTTGTTGAAGAAATGAAGGCAGATTTAATTTTAGTGGGAGTAATTAACAGGATGATGTAATCTATGCTCTTTATCTGATGAACGTGGCTCTACGATGGGGCTTATCTAGAACTTATTTCGGGTGNTATATATATATATATATATATATATATATATATATATATATATATATATATATAAACATTTCTGTATATAAACAAATGTGTACATGTAAATGTGTCTACAGACATGCAAATACAAAAAGGAGAATCTTCTTTGTATTTCGGAAGGGGATTGATCCCCTATATATCCCCACCACCCATCAGGTACTTCCCTGGGTCAATAAGGTGGTTCTGCATTTCGAAGACTCACACCAGTCTCAATTTAATGTATTCTTGTATTCCTCTCTTGAATTGGGGGCCAGTATACTTGGGATGGATAAGTGGTTTGAGAAGTAAAAATTAGCTATGTAGTCTTGTATCCACACTGCTAAGATTCGATATAGATTACGACAGATAAGAGGACACCACTAGAGGAAACCTTAGGTTGTAAATCATAGGAATGGGGAAGCGAGATTAATACTTATTGTTTATTGTCGTACTTGGTGGAAGCTTCCATATCACGACAGGTGTAAATTGTGAATGTATTGTGTCGAAAAGGATAAGCACTATTTCATGAAACGTAGATATTCAGAATCTGTCAAGGGTATGTGTAATATGATAACATGTTTATATTGTCCTTGTAGATCATTGTGGGTCTTCATAAAAATTTGTGAAAGGATGAATCACTTCCGACTTTCACTTTCATCAGCCCAGAAGACTCTTATTGTGTCTTTCTAGGATGAGTGTCATATGGGTTGATGAAGCGAATGCGGAACGTCCCAACGAAAACGGGGGTGTAATTTTTAATGATTATCCATAATTTATATCCAACTTCTTTGTATTATACTGCTTCTAGTCTACATGAGGACTATCGTGTCGTTTCGCTTTCAAGATTTCCTAATATATCTAAGGGAGATATATCCTAATATATGTATGTGGAGTGCAAAGGGAATGTGTCATAGAAGGACTCATAGGACTGCATCTCACGGTGCTCTTCCAGCTGATTGCGGAAACCCTCGTTTCTTTTCATGGATTATAACTACACATTTTTTGGCCATAAATAAAAGTACAAGTAGATAAAAAATAATGCCGTTAATTGCTTTCTCATATAACTTATAACAATAATATTTTTTTGAAATTGTTAACAAAAAATAGATATTTCGAGTTACTTAACGAACGCACAAACAAATATTTAGTAGTAGATGATCCATGTAGAAGTAATATTGACAAGAAAATACGGATATGAAGATGAAAGTAAATAGGATTAGAGTCAAAGAAGCGATTAAAATACACTCACGAATACTATTTTTTATAAGTAAATTTTTGTGTCGTATGTGGCTCTTACAATACATCAAGAATGTAATCTCTCCACTGATCCTTTAGAAATGGTTAAAATTGAATAACATATGAGATACGTAGACCCTACTGCAAGACGAGAGAGGAAATCGTGTGTTCGTCATAGTAAGTTTATTCAGCTCAGCAAAATGATAAAGCTACAATAAGTGGAAAAGGAATAATTGTCACTTGCGGAAATGAATGACGAGAAATGAAATGGTTTAACAAAAAAAGAAGGAATACCAAATAAAGTGATGTTATCAATTAATTTTACAGAAAATAAATTGGACAAAAATAACTGATTGTTTCTTTGTTTTCTAAGAAATGTACCAACGATGCATATCTTGTGAAGGTTGTTTGCATTTTGCTCCAAAATATAAATACGTACATGTAATTTATTGTATCTGTACCAAACAATGTGACTAATCTGTTTTAACTTGCCTTTGATATTTTTATACAATATTTCCAAAATTTGCACTGGCGTTAATTTGTCACTGGAACAAAATATAAAATGTTCGCGCAATATCTGATACAATGAGGTGAAGGAAATAAGCGCTTGCTAAGACATAGATGGGTTAAGAAAAATATTATCCGTGACTCTGTGCACACATATCACTGTTAACAATGATGAAGAATATTTTAAAGTGAAGAGTAAGTCTGAGCTTTTCCACAAATTGAGACATATATTATACATAGAAATCTCTTAAATTGCTCTGAACCTCACTGTCAAGTAACAAATTAATTGTGTTATGTTGAATGAAAATGGGAGACGGCACCTCAGAGGTCTTTGGGTCTCGCAAGTTGAATGTTAATGATTGAGTGGCCCGGGAGGCGAACGGGGTGGCGCAGTTCGCGCGCATGAGCGCGTTGAGTTCAAGTTCCCGAGTTCGCATCTCGGTTCCGTCTCCCATTTTCATTCAACATGATATAATTAACATGTAATATAGTTGATTTAAAATAATAAATGGACTGTAAAATTAGGAGCGGCGTTGCCATTTGGTGAGTCTGCTTCTGTCATGCTCCATATCGTTCACGCTGTTGGGATAACCAACCTGATTCAGCAGAAGTTAGAAGTAAAGTCGCTGTCACAGAAGTGAGATGATCGAAGTAATTTTACCCTGCAATCTAATTCTTGTGTTTTGTCGAATTTGAGGTCGACCTCGTTTCTTACGAATAGGGTATTGTCTTAACTTGACAACACTCAGAGACAATTAACAATTAAGTTATGTTGTACAACTTATTAATTAGTACAAAAAACCTACACAACTTTTCCATATCTTTAACAGTGTCATTATGTGCATATGATTTCCTTCTTTTTTCCTTTGTAGTTCTCTTCATGTTTTTTACGCCGCTTTGCTACCTCCACTCACTGGAAGCGCCTGTCTCCTCCACAGGGAGGTAATCTTTTATCATTTTCATGTCGCTCTGTGGAATATGTCTCTTGTCACGTAGAGTCTATTTGTGTAGGAGAAATTATTATATTTTTCTTTTGTTTCTTTTAGTTTATAATTTTTTGTATTATGAATATTCCTTACTTTTTTGGACTTTTATTATATTCCCTTCACTTATATTCCATATAATGAACATTCCCATAGTACAGGAGCCCGTCTCGTCCCCGTAATATTTTATTTTTTTCAGTCTAAATTTGACATCTCATCATCCCTGTTCGTCGAAATCTGTCAACCCTGTAACACCCGGTTGGTAAGGACACCGCCAAATTCTGATTGGAAGCATTGACTGCTCCACTGCGCCTCATAGTCCTTGGCGGGTGCAACCCTTTCTAATTTTAATTCAACTATTATAAATATTGTTTGTATTTACAGAGGAAGTGTGAACTGACCGGGGTGCGGCGCACACCGTTTGCGCGGCAAGGGAAAAACTCTGTGAGCCGATGCCCTCACTTGCGCTCCCAGCCGCTTGAGTTATAGAACCATGGCTCGTCTCTGCTCTTGGCCCAGTTGCTCTCCAGACTGTTCTCCTGAAAAAAAGAAGGAATTTTATAACGATTGGTGGGCATTGAGATAGTTCTTCCGACAGCGAATGACAACTTTTAACGTGCAAAATTTGTATACATGCTAATAAGAACACGATGATATCGAATTTAGCTATTAAAACGCACTTTCTATTCTATTTTTCCCTTGCTAGCGTTAGGTCTGGATCAGCTCCTGAGCCCATACGCTGCTGTGGGTGCCAATTGGCCGTCGTGGAGGGTAGAGCTCGCGCGATTTCCTGACACCGGAACTAGAAGGAGGAGATGTGGTCAGCATCCCGCTCCGACCGGCTTTTTGATCCTAGGATAGATTCTGGTACTCATTGTACAGCAGGCTGAGTAGGTCTGGGAGCCAGTTTGGATGTTGAGGCGTGATGAAAATCCCCACCTCATCGGGGATCGCTCACTGGCCATCGAGCCAGCAACTCAGTGCTCTACCCACTGAGCCATGCTGACTCCTAAAACGCACTCTACCGACCATTAAGCAATTGTACCACGAGGGCAAGTCAATATATATCGCAAACGTCAGTTTCCCTTTATATCGCTTTAAATTACGAGCACATTTTTTGCCAGCAGGTGGCAGCATGTGTATGATTATCTTATAGGCTGCGTGACATCTCGTAGGCACGTAGTAGAAGCAACCATTGCACGATGGCGGTAGTCTTGATGAGTGTACATGAGAAGAATAGCGTGCAATTGTGCCTTTTTTGTGGGCCAACCAACCGCCCATAGCAGAAGAGAATCGCGAAATGTATCCCGTGTATTGTGACAAATGTTTCACGAAACAGGTGTGTTCAATTTGATCCAGAAATTTAACAAGGGTAGGCGAAGCATCAGAGATAGGCAGCGTCCTGGCAGTCCTGCGGAGGTGTCAACTGCAGTTACAGTGTCAGTGCGCGGACCAAATCATCCGTAATGACCGGCGTGTAACGATCGAAAATGTAGTGCTTGCTGTAGAATGTTCATATGGAACCGTATAGAACATCATGCATAAGCAGTTGCACTTTCATAAAGTTTGTGCACGATGGGTGCCCCACCAGTTGTTTGAGGAACATAAAAAGAACAGAATAGGTCTGTCCTTGCAGCACCTCCCTCGGTACACAAGGAGAAGACTTCACGGCGCGAATGGTCACGGGGGACGAACTTTGGGTTCGCCACATTCAACACGAATCCAAACGATCTTCCAATAGAATGGAAACATTTCACCTCCCCAACAAAAAAGGTAAAATACGATTCCATCAGCCCGCAAGGTTATGCTCACCGTGTTTTGGGACATGCAAGGGGTCATAATGCAGAAATTTCAGCTTCACGGTGAGACTGTGAATTCCGCGTCGTACTGCACCAGACTCTGCGGCACATCCGACTGACCATTCGCCCAAGCAACCTGGACTCCTCACAAAGGGGCCTGGATTATTGTTATGAACATTTGGTTGGGAACCCTTGGAACATCCACCGTACTGTCCCAACTTAGTCCCTTGCGATTTTCATCTTTGGGCCCCTAAAATATCACTTGGGTGGCCATCATTTTGAAATTGATGATGCTGTAATCCAAGAGTTTACTCGTTGGCTGCGACAGAAACCAAAAGACTTCTTTTCCACCGACTTTCAAGGACTTCAAGCAAAGAGATGGAATATGTGTCTGAATGTATTTTGAAAAGTGAAGTCAGGACGCTACTTTGATTATTATTTCCTCTATCCTGTTTCGCGACTTATTTATTGACTTGCCTATGTACATTGTCTGTTATGAGAATAGAATTTCTTTTCAAAACTGAATTACTTTCCAAATTTTTCACTATAGATTTTTTTTAAACTATGAAAACGATAAATGAAAAATCTATGTTAATTTTTAAAATTTCTTCATAAACCCCATTGGATATTCTGAGGAGATATTTAAATATTTGTTAAGAAGACTAATACCATACTGCTCAGGAACGTTTATAATTACTTTTTTCATACATAATTTTTATTATTACAGTGTCGCTTCAGGTTACTACTATTTATAAAACTAACATGCGAAGTAATTTAAATGTAAAAGAGAAGATAATTAGAATTTTGAGAGATTTAACTATCATAACCTGGTATAAGGGTGACAATATTTTTCAAATGACTCAAAATCTTCTAGGTGAAATCCAGTGATACCGAGATAAGTGAAAAGCTTTCTCTGAATTCTAAAAAAGATGGTGTACACCATCATGTGCGATAAATTTCGGTCAGGTGAAAATGGCGACGCGCCGGGACCCCTGCTTTGATCGCAGGGGTGTTAACCACTACACCATCCATTCGCCTTCACAAATGTACACATCCTGAGACACATCCCCATACAGGAGATAAGTGAACCAGACGTCACACAATGCTGTGAGTGTGACGCCTGGTTCACTTATTTCCTGTATGGGGGAAATTAGAGACAAAGTCTGAAGTAATTTGGATGTTACCAAAGAACAATTTGAATTTTCCTTCTGGTAGAGGCGGATTTATCATACAGGTTCTCTAGGCTTTGTCTAGGGGCGTGTTTATTGTAACAATAAATCGTGAATTTAGTGTTATTTCAATTCTTATGATTTTTAAACACTATACTCAGAATAATCTATAGTTCGATAATAACTTGTACATGTAATTTTTTGCTTAAAATTACAAACATATTGACATTCTATTAGTATTATAACTCGCAGTCAACTTTTTATCTTATCTAGGAACTTTTGCTGAAATTTTTGAATCCGCCTCTGCCTTAGGGCCCTTGATCAGAATTGATGGGATGGTCCCTTGCTTGCTTCCGGAGAGTAAATTAATTTTTTCCCCTCCACATGGTCATACGCAGTTTGTCCTGTTTTTTGACAATAAATTTATAATATTCTAAAAGTATTTGCTGAAAAGAGAGATCTCCTAGGAAGATTTTTTTTTGTGGGGCTCTAGGGCTCGTCAACATCAAAGGTCATTAGAGCCCTTAAAACTTGTACAGGTAGGGAAAATGCAGTTACGCACTAGGGAGAGCCAACATGACTCTCCCGGCGTGTGGGACTCGCCGAATGACTCAGCCATACCCACTAAAAACCCTCCTGAATTACAACTCAAAACTCAAATCCCCGCATATCTCAAGTCTTTACTTAAAACATTTAAGAGAGAGAGAGAGAAGAAGAAGAAGGAAGAGGAAAATGAAAGATATCCTAGCCCTAATAGCGTCGGGATCGAAAAGAACAAGAGGTGACCAAGGGAGGTCAGAAAAGAGAAAGGAAGGAGCATGGCACAAGTAAGTGGAAGTAATGCCAGACTCAGCTCGGGGCCCCGTGTTCGTCAAACACGTACTTACTAGATGTAAGCCCCCTGGGGGGAGGGGAAGAAGAAGAAATAGAGGAAAGAGAAGAAGAGGAATTTGAAAGATACCCTAGCTCTAATAGCGTCGGGATCGAAAGGAACAAGAGGTGACCAAGGGAGGTCAGGAAAGAGAAAGGAAGGAGCATGGCACAAGTAAGTGGAAGCAATGCCAGACTCAGCTCGGGGCCCCGTGTCCTAGGAAGAACCCCAAATCATTTAATGATAGGAGACTTTAAATAATGTTGTTTGTTTTGAGAGTGATAGTGGAGAATTGGAGGTATATTTTTCGTTGCCAATAAGAACCTGAATAGGAGTAGCGATTTATGCATATTACTTATGAAAATAGTGGTAGTGGAAGGAAAAGAATCCGTATATTTTCACTACACTTCAAATGATTTTTATTACTGAGGGATCGTTGAAAATTACGCCACAGTCTTGGTGGGAAAAGGGGTTTGGCGCAAGGTGACGGTTCGTGATGAGTGCGGCTGGGAGTATTTCACGTTACACTTAGTAAATCATAAATGTTGAAAATTGTCTCAATCGAGGAAAATTTTCCTAAATGTAAACTGGTCTTATAGTCCCTTTAAAAATCCCTTACGCACCATTTTCTTCGTGCGACACTATCGACCTTTATAATGCTCTTAAGTATACAAATTATTATATTTTCTCCTTTAATTACTGTTTTTCATTCTTTATGATGGGTGGGGGCGGGTCGTTTTGTGACGTCACGTTAAGGAGGGGTTTGGTATAACGTGACGAAGAGTGACCCAGGTGCCCGGGTGGGGGACGGATAAAATTCTCAAGTGAGGTAATTTATGAACGATCCCTAAAGTATTTACTTCCGGTACGTAATATTTGGTAATTGATGATTTATGTCCATTCTTACCATGCGTAATTGTTCTTTATTTATTTGATGGACGGGGTGTCATTCAAATGGTAATACTAACAATGTTTTTTCTTTTCTATAAGGGTGAACCAAGGAAGACCACCCACATTACTTTTCTGCATTTCGGGTTGCCTTCAACTTTTCATTTTAAAGGGCCATAGAGTTATACAATGTAACAAAGAAAAGGGAATGATAAAAATGAAATTGAAATCTTAAGAAATGTGGGATGAATGTAAAGAGGCACCGCAAGCGGGAAAAAGAGGAAGTTTAAAATAATTATGATGCAACTTTCTTGAAGAATAGTGATCAAAATTTGACAGCAACAAAATAACGGAAGGAGAATGAGGAGGGAAGAGCATTTTATACGAGACATGAAATTATAAACTTTTGCTTAGAAAATATTTTCTTCATTACTTTATTCTACTGATACTTGCATACTATGTTGCATACTACGAATTGTGAAAAGAAGGAATAATGGAACATTGAAACCTGAATTCTTTGTGGAAGAAAGAAAACATTTAAAACATTTATTAATGTCCAATTAAAACCGTGAGGTTAAAGTTTCATGGAGTGGTCTTCGTAGGATGACTTCGGTCTTTATTTATATCGTATTTTTCACTAGCAATACGACCATAAATAAGTAACGCAAAAATAAACAACCCTAAAATAATTATCGCAAAATTTACTCCAAACAAACTCATAGCAATGGGTTGAGTAAGACTATGGAAGAAAAAAATTGGAGCAAAGAATACAGAAAACAATAATGAATCGAAGTATTTTAAAATGTTTTTCCCTCAGTTATTTTTATGCGTTTGTATAAGACGTATTGTCAAGTTTCTAAACAAATAGATGAGTGACCTATAGTTTTACAAACAATTCTATTGTTGCTGACACATAGTTTTTTAATCTATGTTGAATCTAAGAGTTATTTGTTATTAACAGTATGCTAACTAATCCGAAAAAAAATTGAGTGTTATAAAATTATGATTAACTTGGTATTACAGTTTGCTTTGAACAAAAGTTTTGAAATATGATAACACATGTCTGAAATTTACACTTTTAAACAAGGGAAGTTATATAAATTCACTCTACTCAAACAAGCAAGCGAATTAACATTGAAAATGTGTTGAAATTACTTTCGGTGCTGTTTATTTAAATGAAGTCGGATGACGGCTAAAGTGAGAGGGTTCAAAAAGTCTTATGGACACTGAGTTTTCCATATGTCCATTGAATATGCTGTACATTCCAAAAAAGTATTTGCTGCTCTATACCTTGGAGTAATACTACGAGAGTATTTAGTTTAACTCATTGCCAAAAAAAATAAACTCTTTGGTAAAATTATGAATCAATTGTAAATAATGTAAAGGGAACGAATCCATAAACTAATTCAATGTTTCTGGATTACTGAGGATAACAGCAAAGTTGTAAATACTGTTTTTTTGTTGTAAAATAGTAAATTGTTTATTTCTTGTAATGAATTCTACATATATCAATAGAATATATATGACGTTTTTTTGTAAAAATTAAGTTTTACTTCCCATTGTGATGAAATTTTGTACAATTTGCCTTCAAAGTGATCAGAGAAACATCACCGTCAACATGATACTTCGAGAAATTTATCTTCCTTTTACACCCCTTAATTTCGATAATTGTTTATTAAATTTTGCAGTATTGACGTTGAAAATAAGAGGAAAAGTACTGTTTACATCTAATTAAAAAAAACCTTTCCCTTCATCCCAGTTTTTAGAGCAGAATATTAGGGTGTATCTGAACTCGCTCCACTGCCACTATAATGTGTATAAAGAAATATTTCAAACTATCATGAAATAATATTTTAGATATGCTTTACTGTTAATAATAAACAATAACGAATAGATAAGCAATAATATAAAAAGAAAAAAACGTCCCCTGCGAAGTCGTGGTGGTATCGTTAGTCTTTTATAACATTAGGTGCACTTTTTTAATCACGTAAATTTAAAATAAAGAATCATTTTTACAATTACAAGAATAAAAAAGTTTAATTTTTCTTACAGTTAACGGAAGGCCGAGAAACGTATGAAATGTGAAAAGCTATTAAAGTATTTGAGGAAATTTTGTTCTTCATAGAAGCAAACGATGAAACTAACTCGTGTAAATATACTCACGGGAACGTTAAGTTGCGAATGAGTCATGGCTGTGGCGGGACTCAAGTAATCCATGTTGGTGTAGTAGGCGCCATAGTTCTGATGAGGGGGCGGCGGTGGGTAGCAATTGGCGACTTGAGCGGCGCTCACGGCCGCTGCGGCCGCGCTCGCTCCACCGCCGCTCCCACCGCCGCCCACGCTGCCACTCACGTAGCCACCTCCGCCGCCGCCACCCGCAACACCGCGGTGCTGGAAAAGATTTCGTATTCAAGTGAAATTAACAACGTGTGGGTGATGTTTTTAACGTAAATTTAATTTTTATATTTTATTTAATTAAAATTAATTTAATTTTTTAATATTTATTTATTGTTTTTATTTGGTATTTTCGTTATATTGCTAGTATCTCTTTATACTTCAATAATGATAATAAACTTCATACTTCAAAAAAGTAGTTGGAAACTGCGTATGACCACGTGTGGGGCAATAAACTAAAACTAATTACTCTCCGGAAACAAGCAAGGGACCATCCCATCAATTCCAATCAAGGGCCCAAGGGCAGTGGCGGATTTAATATTTATAAAATAAATTATTTAATAAATACGTACTGTTATCCATTTATTATTCCAAAATGAATTATAGATATTTGTGCAGTAAAACTTCGAGATTTATAAAACAAAGGTATTCATGACATTTCCGCCCAAGGAAAATCCGTCACTACCCGGAGGAAAACAGGAGTAAAATCCGGGCCAGGATGGGGTTCCAAATTTAAAACTAGTTACGTTTAAACTGACGCACTGAACCCCATTTCTTTTCCAATACCAATCCATATCGGCACTAATTGTAGTCTATGATAGGTTTTAGATCAAATAGTGTGATGCTTTTATCGGATAAATGATACCGCGTAGTTTACCCACTAATCAAAA
The DNA here is from genome assembly GCA_002313205.1 of Laupala kohalensis. Classification (NCBI taxonomy): domain Eukaryota; kingdom Metazoa; phylum Arthropoda; class Insecta; order Orthoptera; family Trigonidiidae; genus Laupala; species Laupala kohalensis. Next base: position 810,239 of record NNCF01126733.1, on the reverse strand, counting down.
TGGAACAAGAAAGAAAGGAATTGCATTGATGGCTCGATCGTTGCCAATATTCATCCAGATTTCAGAACGGAAACACAGTTAGAGCATGATGTAACGAAGGAATTCTATTATTTTTCGGAAGCTACTGAAGTTTATAAAGTGAGTAAAGTTATCAAAGAATGGGACACAATAAGCAAAATTAAATATATTCGAAATTCGAAGGAAGTGGTATTGATGTTCAGTAACAAGGAAAACGCAGTCTTTTTCATTACTAATGAGAAACGAAACAGAGAACGAAGTATTTTAGTTGGTATTTGAGTGACTCAAGAAAAACACTAGCAATGAAATGTATGACATCATTACAGCGTTGTTTAAAATCATTTTAACTTTCCTAGAAGAATGTTTTAAAAATATAATTTACACTCAATTACACATGCAAACGCAAAGCGTTGGATTTTCGAAGTTTTTGTGTATTGTGTATTTATAAATTAAACCAGAAATTTTGACATCATAATCTTACGCCACAAAAAAAAAACTCATTTGTGTACACGAAATGTTGATACAGATTTTATATTATTCTTTAGATAAACGAATGGGGTTTTGCTTTACATGAAATGGTAGGACTATTCACTATTCATGGAATAGAGATACGTGGCGGTATTGCAAAATATTATGACTACATAAAATATTTATTACCCATTGCGTAATATCAGTTTGCCTTCTCTCTTAAGTTTGTCCATAATCTGCGCCCACTCTTCTCCGTGAAATTGGCACTCCCATAGCAAATGTTCTGTTGTCTCTTCTCACATAGCACACAAGAAAGATGGATCATCTCTGATACATTTTTTCTGTGGATATTTAATGAAGTTTTCTTGTTCTGTTGAAAACTATTGTTGGACTGTTCAATAGAAACCATGTTTTGTTCTTTTTACTGAAATTAACCTCTGGTATGTTACTATATGTTAGTCGCCATTTTGATGACTTATCCCAATGAGTTTGCCAATAAATTAGCAGCTGTTTTACTAGTCTTACCTGTACGTTTTTGTCCGCACTTGTATATACTTCCTCATTTACAGTAATTCATTTTTCCTCTTGCAATATTCCCATTTAGTATAATAGACCTTCGAATTACACACATTAGTCATTTTTTACGAATTACGTTTTTGGTGCATTACCTGATCTAAACAGCTGTCGATCGCGGCGGGACTCCATATAGCCGACGAATTCCCTGCGTTGTACACAGCAGCGGCTGCGGCGGCAGCTGCAGCGGCGGCGGCTGCAGACGAGGCGGCTGCACCAGGCGGAGAGCTGCTAAGGAGAGGCTTGATGTACCCGGGAGAATCGCGGTGCTGAGACGTGGGTGGCGGCGCCGTGGGCGGTGCCACTGCTACCGTCGACTGTACCGAGGATGTGGGAGGTGGCGCGGTCGCCCCCGGCGAACCCACTCTTGATCCTGGAGTGCCCACCGCCGGCGGCGGGGACTTACTGCATGCGCCTTTACTCTTGGAAGAGACAGCGCCCGCTGCACCGCCGCTGCCGCCCGCGCGTCCGCCAGTCTTGTCGCCTCCGCCGTTTTGTTGGTGCTGTTGCTGTTGGTGTTGCTTCTGCTGCTGGCGGCACTTGGCACGACGGTTCTTGAACCATACCTAGCATAGTTGATTCGTAAATTACTCATTACCAAGATAAAAAAGTCAAGGAAATAAGGATCAGCGTGTTATATTTTGCATGAATTACACAATAAAATTTTAAAAATATTATTTTATTTTGTACTTTATTTATAAGTGTAAAAAATAATGTATTACAGCAAGTTTTTGATTCTTTTTACGGCGTTGACTAATTAGTATCAAATTTCTCACACAAAATTAAAATTGTGACTTTCCACATATTCCTCAAACTTCTTTCATGATGATGCTATACGAATCTACGCTACCATTGGATACATTTTCATGGTTGTAAATGTATTCAACATTCATTCAACAAGAAAGCGAGTTGCAAAACTTTAGATTCAATTGTATTTAAGTAAAGTGAAACTTTGAATACAGGTTTTGTAGCGATTGAAGATAGAATTCCTCCTAATCTAAACAGAGGGGGATGAAGTAATGTAAGATTTAAGGTGGTACTATCGCAATCAATAATGTTCTTCGGGACTATGTTTGATGATGTACTGTGAAGAGGTCGATTAATCGTATAAGAAACTGACTCATTTAGAATCCTCTCATAATTACTCCACAATTGAATTATAAATGAGGAATAGGCTTTTGGCTCATAAACAAATAGTTTCCAAACAAGTTATTCTTATCAGTCTTCTTGTTTAAACTTCTTAATAAAAGGAACGACAAAAACATAGTAAGACAATAAGAAGAAGAGGGAAATAATTTAATGGAAGGAAGGGAAGAACAAAGGATGCACAGAGAAAGGATACTCAGTGATATATTTACATATTTCGTGTGTTCTGGCGGGGTTCAGGCCATGCGGTGTGCTTTCCATGTACCCGTGACTTGAGTGAGGAAATTGAAAATGAGGCGTGTTGGATGGCGAGGAAATGGCGGAAGCGAACTGACTTTTGAAGGTGAGGAAAGTCTCATCAAGTTAGACTGAGCCCACACTCTACAGCTCAGAGAGATCGAGGAAGCTAAGACGCCACCACTTGACCACCATCGCTGTTGGTATATTTGTCGTACGAATGGGAACATTCAAATCATTTTTGTTATGAAGCATTGTGGGGAGAAAAACCCGTGATGATTGGTAGAATGATTCATCTACTAATAAAGAATTGAGTTATACCAAAAAATTTTTTTTTTGTCTCAAGAATTTTTAGTTTTCATTATGTTATACAACTACACATTGTAGATAAAGCAAAGAAGAAATACAATCTGTGAAAACACACAAGTACAGGTCCAACATAGAGGCAAAGGAGAGAGTTTGTAGGTGAAGTGACAAAGGGGGAAACCCCTTAGTGCAGGTAGCGACGGTGCATTGATCGAAGAAACACTGGCCAACTGACGTCTTCACTGGCGTCAAATAGACGTAGATCTATTTTACAAGAGAATGCCACGAGTCGTTAACAATCTATTCCATCACGACTCGATTATTAGAGAAAGTAAAATATTTGATGAATTATTGTGAAGACTACCACCGTAACTGCTTGCGGTTAAAGTTATACTCCTGCAATAATCATAAAAACTATAGGACAGTGGAGAAAAGTAGTTGCCTGATATCCACAGTCAAGATATTTGCTTCTCAAATTATTGGGGTTTTATACTATTTCATTTTATTAGTTACTATTATCGTGGTTTCATTGCGAGTTAATGACTTTTCCAGCGACATTTTATCTCTCCCGACCTTTCACTTAATTAAATGACGGGTCCGAAAGAAATTGTGTGGGGTGAAAGTAGAAGGGTGTTCTGATGGTTTATTTCAATTCACGAAGCGATTGCAAAATTTTGTATTGTAATTAGTTAATACAAGTTATCTAATTATATAATGTATCTGACTCCATATTTTGTGTCCAATATCAGAAGGATAATGGTATTAAGTAATAACTTTAACCATCAAGAACAAACACTAAAAATTATTTATAACTTGCCTATGTTAAATAAAACAACTGAAATCATTTCAAAAAGGTCAACATAAGGTTTAAATATCATAGTGGTTATGATTGACGTAAAGTCAGCTTTACCAATTAAATTCTTTGTCAGTATTCAAGTTTCTCTGAATTGACGTTAATAAATTATACATTACCTATATTTAAAATACATAAATTAAGCATTGAGGAATAGCTGTAAAACACAATATACATACACATACATAATCTGAACTAAATACATAATTAATACATAAATGACAAATGAAAACTAACACCTAACCAATATTGAAATGACATTGTTATAAATAAAAACTAATGATCACCGTCCAATCAGTTGGTGCATGTCAATATGATATTTAGTACTGGAACAATTCTATCGCAATTGCATTGAAACTTATATTTATTAATTAATGACGTTTTGTACGTTTGTAATTACTGACATAACGATTCATACAACGCACACTAAGTTAAATGTCAACTTGACAACAGTTCATGCAAGACTCACGGTAAGCCGTTTCTTATGTTTGTCCTGGTTAGGTAGTATTCGTCTCGGTGACGTATTATACCACACTATATTTGGTTGATGATTTTGCTCAATATTGATATTAACGTTTGTACATTTTACGTTGCAACGCGTTGAGTACGTTGTGCAAACACTAATAAATGCATTAAAAGATTGAAACTACACTAGAACAACACGAGATCGGAGTTCTTGATGGACACGTCTGTTCATGCGAGACGCTGACCCTAGAATGTCTAGAAGAAGCTCTTCATCGTCTGTCTTTTATTTCACTATAAAAGTATTTGATTGGTTCTGCCTGACATTAATTATTCTTCTGTTAAATATAGTATTTATTTCGTCCTATCACATCACAGATGAAAACTATTGTTCACGGAATGTACTAGAACTTATTGTTGCCTAAATAAAGTTCTGTTTATTTAATGTTTATTATTAACAACTTTACAAATATTCAATCTTCCTAATTTGCTCTTCCACCCGTTACACATTTGTCCACGGTCAGGGTATGTAGCTTCGCTACAAGGGGAAATTATACAATTTTACGACCATTTATAAACATATAACTATACCGGATGATTACCCGGCGTTGCCAGGGATTTACTCTAATATTCTTTTACTCAGGAAAAAGTAGTCTGTATACATTGTAAGATCAAAATACTTTTATTTACTGCTTTTAAAAAAACATGTACAGAATCGTAATTTTTCAAATTCATTATAATACAAATTTAATACAATACATGACAATACTTGACGTGGCTGCACCATTTCATTAAAATTGTTGTAAGATTTAAACTATTCGTTGAAATTTTGTTATTTAAAGACATTTTTTATCTCAGTTAAATGCAAAACAAAAAACAAAAAAACAAACAACAACCAATTTTCCATTAAATTTGATGATGATTGATATTTTCCTTTTTAAAATACTCTCTTAAATTGAAGTATTTTAACAATTCTATTTTTAATATTGTTTTATCGATAACTCAGGTTAATTTTTGTAGATAGACATATGCTGTCGGGGACATTTTTGTAGAACTCTTCGAGGCAAACAATAATAGAACAATTGATAGTTGTAACCTATTTCTAACTATTGAAGCGTGAACAAATATAACTTTTCCCCCGTTTTTATCGACATTTATTATCAAAAACAATTTCTACCTTTCTCATTACATACTTTAAAAATAAACGTTAGCCTGGACATCTTCATCCTGGACAACTAAACTATCTCCTTACCAAATTTCATCACGATATGTTCAGTGGTTTATTCGTGATCAGGTAGAAAACAGACAGACACACTTATGTTTTACGCATTTATATTTTAGTATGGAGTATAGACTTCTACCAGGATTTTGGCCTAATGCAAGTGAAACATGAATACTAGTAACATGTGAAATTACATAACACGCAACTTCATAAAAACGGAAACCACTTACACAATTATCACAATATTGAAAAATAAAATGAAATGCTTCACCTGCGAAATGATGGATAATGGGTAATTCGAACTTACACGTTTACACAGGAGTAATCGGGGATTTATTTATCTATCAATATTATATTTTTGTATATGAATTCTGATTTTTCGTTTTAATTTTTAGGTTATTCGAAATGAGTTTCCGAATACTACGTTCTGAAACTCAAATGCAGATTTTGTGTATTTTTATGAATAAAATACGAGCGAGTAATTTTCCATTTCGAAAATTCGAAAAATGTCATTATTATTTGAGTATTCCAATTAATGTATGTGATTTGAAACGCTGTAAAAGAGCCAGAACATTACCTTTATGAGATAGTTATTGCTTACAAAGTTATTGCTTATTATTACAAAGAAGAGACTGAAAATTGAAATTGTTCTGTGGTTACTAACAAACTCGAGATTTTGGATAAACGAGATTGCGATTCACAAAATTCTGTGTACTAAAACCCCATTTCCTCAAAGCAATTTTGTAACCTTGAGTGGTGGAGTCATTTTTTGTGCAAATCATCTTATTCTTTTGCTTTAATCGTTATTTTTCTACCAAACTGCAAATGACTAATAATGGTATTTCATCACGTTCATTTTCTTATTTTCACTGGTTCAGGTCCATGCTATTGATTATTTCAGTAATCGTGGTAAAAAATGAAGTGATCTTTTTTTATTTATGAGCATCTCAATATATAGGGACTATGGAGCCATGCAGTAGGTTTACATTTATCTTGTACAACAAGGTACTTGCAAATTGTTCACTGAGTTGCAATTTGTGCAAGGTAGGTGCACCAAATAAGATCTAAAACATTCTCATACTACTTCACTGTTTTCTCCACTTTACCTTTACCCTTTGACGCCATCTCTCTCACAGCAAAGTGGTTTCAAGTTTAACACAAAAAAGTTAAATAATCTTCATGCAAGGATTCTGTTGCTCTCCACGTCAGCCAAATCAGTTGGTTGTAATATTTCTGGAAAAACCTCTCAATGGGAAGGAGGTTTCTTTAAAACTAAAATTATGAAATATTAGTGCCGAAACTTTATTTTCTTATTTTTGAGTTATTAATAAAGAATAACATATTTTTCAAGATCATATATGTCAAATATATCCAGCTACATAAAATTACTTATTAGACTTTTATCTATACTGTAAATGTTTATAATATATTCAAGCATTTATAACTCAATTAAAAGTTTTAAGAAAAAAATATTCAGGAGAATAACGTCTGGGCTCGGTGAACTTTGGTGCTCGGGTCGCCTCTACTTTTCCCTTGAGTGATATTGAGAAGCTGAATTTAAGATCACTACTTATGCGAGGTAGCCCAAAAGACAATTTGCCTCGAACAACTTTTCTTAATACATCGTAATTTGCAGCAAATCATTAAATCTTCGATCAAAACATTTCCTCTAAAGCGTTGTGAAAAGGTTATTTTTCTTGACAAAGAAATAAATACTCCCATAGAACTAACGTTCTTTTTGTACCAGAACTTAAAATTCGTTCATCAAACATATGAAAGAAAAGTCGATAAGCCACAACCGCGGAGCATTTGTTGAGTGTATTAAATACTCCATTTCCAGCGAGGATCTCCTTTACATCCTTTGTGGTCGAGGGAACTGAGGGAATGAGTGACAGGAGTATTCGGTCGTTATCATTTCAATCTTTTTGGCGTTGCTTTTTCCATAACTCAGACTGGAAGCCTTCTCATTCGACTTCAAAACAAAGTTCAAACGATCATTCACGTTCTATAATAAAACGAATTCGTACGAAATATTTTTGTTGTTTTATAAACAGGGAGTGATTTAGAGGTTTAGGCACCGTAGACTGATAATATTGTTCCGCCCCTCATCCCAAACGAATTGTACTTTATCACCCTAGTATCTTCCCTCTCCTTTTCAACGCACAATCGCACCCTATTTTACTGTTTCATAACACTATATGAATTCGTTTTTTATTGAAATATTTGTAAATGGGAAATGTAGCGTGCTATTGAAGCTTGTATACATGGAGCGATAGGCGGTAGGAGTTGGGTGATAGGCTATTGTTAATAGGTAGGCCACTTAGCTGTTTTACGAACAATTTGGCCCACATGGAGGAGTTAGTAGGAGTCGTTAGTAATATTTAGAGTTATTGATACTAGGAGAAGGTGGAAAGAGGAAGGAGGGTACACTTTTCAGTAGTTACAGCTATATGAACTGGGACATTCATGTGAAAAGCTACAAATTTCGTCTGGCCCCACCGGGAATTGAACCTGGGATGACTTAGAGATGAGCTGGAATACTGTCACCTGAGTAATGGAGGAAATGAATTCGTTTGAATGTTGTAGAACTCACAAATAAATACTGGGTGAACTTCAACCTTCGTCAACCGTGGTACAGTCCATAACTACATGCGATACACCTCACTCTGACGTCAGGAAATAAGACCGTTTTATTAATTCCGTTTCTACATAATGATTAAATAAAAACAAATTCATTGAACTCATTCAAAACTTTAAAAGAAAAATCTCTTTTGTACCTCTTATTGGTAAATTTGGCCGTGTCTAGATCTCAGCATTAAATGAATATAAAATGAAGAAATTATTCGAATCTCGCATCATTGTGTTGGGAAGATGTAACAAAACGGAAATATTTCATTCGTACTCAGCAGATTTAATTAACACCATGGATCCCTTCACCTTTTCTACTAAGAATGATGTCTCACAAATAATTTGTGAAATGTAACCTCTTTCCTAATTTTGATCTTTTATTCGATAAATCGAGTAAGAGAGGTGCTTGCGAAAAGAAAAGGAGACCCCAGAAAAATATCATTAAGAAGAATAGAAAATATTATATGTATTCATGATAACAAACGAAATTTGGAGTGGTATAATAACATGGAATTGAAGATGTAGAAGCAGAAAAGAATTTGGACGACGACATTATTATGTTAGAGGGATATCATATAATTATACATACAATATAGGGATAATTACTTGCTTTTGGTAATAACTCATACGGAAACGGATCCTCTACCAATAAACAATAAATGAGGGGAAACATGACAGAAGAAAAGAATACGTCTAATATGGAAAGTAAAGGATTGAGACAGATCACTAAGTTATAATACAGAACGACGAAAATAATGAATGAGATCAGATAACTTGTCAATGAAAAGAAAATGACAAAAATAATTTCTCATCGAAGATAATGCCATAAACAGAAATTGAAAAGAGAGGAGTGAAGGAAGTGATTGCAAAAAGTGAACGTCATTGCATGATTGCGCAGCCGGATTTCGCGAATTCGGAGGAAAAGCCGATATCTGCGCGGAGAAGCATATTGAATTTCCGGATCGTCCTGCCGATGGAGACCACGGAAATCCGTCAGATTACTCAGTCGCCACAAAAAAAATCATAATAAAACACACATGCGCGCTTCCCCCGCGATATACAAACACCCTCCTCTCTCTCTCCGCTATTTCTCTCACGATTATTAAAAGTGGAAATGAAATGTTCTGGGTATTAGGGAACGGTTAAAAATATCGTATTCGAAATCGACGGTTGCTGCCCGAACGCCTTCTAGTGGAAGCGATGGACAGGAGATGGGGAACACGCATACACAGAAAAAAAACACGGAATTATTCATGGAGCGAGAGTTTCCTCTCGAACTCCATTTGCGAGGTACTCGACCGCAGCGCTCCGCTAGCGCCATCACAAACCCCAGTCTACTCCAGCGCGTCCCGTGCCTTTTTAGCGAAACATTGCGTTTCGGATTAGGCCACTGCTGCGCTGCGGTAACCGCGAACTCGACGTTAAGTGAGATCTTCAATTATTTCGGAGGTGACCCGTTCTGGAAATGCGCAGATGTGGATGCGCCTGTCATTACGTGACAAAGTAAGTGCAGATGCTAATTACAAGAGATCTTGCCACACGTGCTGTGTGAATAACTTTTGGACAGATTTGCCATGAAGTAGAGATAAACTTTTCTATACTGTCTTGTGTATCATGTCTCCGCGTTAAAGGACTGAATTAAAAAGTAGGAATGAATTAATCAGGGAAGGATATACAAATGGGACAGTTAACGAGCATATTGTAAAGTATATTTATAATTATTCGTTTACGTACGCGCTGTCCAACTTTTCGTACCCTCGGGCCATTTTCTATGTACACTTTGATCGATAGGGCTGACACGGGATGGGATTTGGCAAAATGTTGTCCGATGAACAAAAGAAATGTGTCATATAATTAATTTAACGTGATATTATTATGTTGTTGATGAGAATTAAAGTATTTCAAGTAGGAAAAATTAAATAGTATATTTCTTTATTTAAAAAAATGTTATTAATATTCAGTATTATAATAAAATATTTATGGGCTCTAATGACCTCAATGTTGACGAGCCCTAAAGCCCCACCAAAAAAAATCATATTGTTATATATTACGCTGTAATTCCGAGCACAATTTTCAATTTTCTCTCAACGGACAAACCACGTCAAATATTAATTCTGATATTATAGACTTATAATTAAAGTTGCCTCCCCGCCCCAAACGTTTTGTAAAATTTTGATGTGAAGAGTTCTGTAACTCGCAGTCCGTAAAAAAATAGTTTCAGTTTAACAGCGCTGGTGTACCTTCCCATCATTCTTGTTTATTGTTTGTCATACATGATAAGGTTTCATAATAAGGTTTCGCTACACTTAAGACTTTTGAATCAAATAAAGACGAGGCAACTCAACAATAATATTTTTGAAAGAATTCTGTTAAATTGAAAGAAATATTATTCGCTCATACACTGTATAACGAGTATTCCAATTATATATGTTTCGCCAAATATATTTAATTTACAATCAATTGCTGTATGGTACTTCTTTGTCAATTAGGCGCGAGTTTTATGCTCTGTTCTGAAAAACTCGATTAAAATATTTTCATTGGTTTCTAATAACTCCCATATATTTTCAGCTCTTAACACGCAATTTGAGTTTTTTGATTGTCATTTTCCTGTTTGTTACTTTTTCTCTAAAAATTCTCCATATTTCTTTCATCGCCTCACAAACAAAAATTTATCTTTAAAATTTTTTCCCAAATAACTCATTGTAAAGTTTCCGAGGAAACCAAATGTTCAAAAATTTATTTATGGGATACTTACGGATTATTTCACAAGCATATGATCTAAATTTAACTCAATGAAAACAGATTCATTGACACATTGACAATAGTCGCGATAAGGAAACAACATAAGTGCTCGTTCCGACTACACTTAGTACTGATACGTCGTTTCGTTTTGGAGGGGAATAATTCAGATATAATTTTGCACGAAGCCGTACACTCGTGAAATAAATACGAAAATACAGTTTTGTAAAAGAAATTCAAAATCTTATTTTTTGTTTTATTCAATTTTTGACCTTAACCTCGCGGGTACTCGAGGTAATTACTATTTTTCTCAAATGTTGTAAGCAAGGGAAGCGTTAATACAGTGCTCTCATTCACAACAACACACATCACACTACTCACAAATATTTCAATAGTTTGATGATTAATTGTCTCCTTATTTCTCGAATTACAATAATAATAAACGTAGAGATTATAAAATTGATGTTGGAAAGCATATCCTGAGAATTCTCAGGGCTTTAAAGCCCTTCCAACAAGTGGAATTATCTCCCCAATAGAGTTTAGAATAATTATAATATCGTCAAAACAGTTATACATAGTCTAAGGGCACTTTTTTTTTCACGGACAGGTACCAAAATGCCTCTTCTTCGTCAGAAATGAGAAATTAACATGAAAAGGAAAAACGAAAAGTATCACTACAAAAGAAGAGGAAGATACTTTACTCTGAGGAGGTCCGCTAGGAGAGAGTTCCCAGAACTATAAATTTCCGGCCCTTACAAGCGCTCTATTCTCGAAAACGTGTTGGGTGAGAGGAAGTGGTTAGGTAGAAGGACAAGGAAACCATCTGTATTGTTAACCAGGGTCAAAAACTACTGCTTGGCCCTGATTATTAACGATACTTCTCCCTTATAGTCAGCTCTGTGAAGCTGGAACAACCTTTAGGGTGCAACTGAAGAACTCACACGAGAGAATTTTGTACTCATTTATTACTAATTATTTACCATAAATTAAAATTTATTACTATTGTATTTTAAAAAATATACTGTGAAGCTGGAACAATCTTCAAATTAAAAAATTTTCAATTTCTTTTGGTGCATTTGTTACTACACATTTATTACTAATTTATTACTGCAAAAAGAAATTCATTACTATTGTTATTAACAAATAATTGCGAATGTTTACAACAAGAGAGTAACAAACATAACTACACGAAGCTCGTATAACCATTAGAGCACGACCCAAAAAAACATACGTAAATAACAGTTTCCCAATAATTACTATTTATTAACGATATAAAAACTCATTGTAAATGTAATATGTTATAAATAATATAACCTCTTGCATTCCTGAAAAAGTAAATAAAATGTAATAAATATACACTTTCAAAAAATACGAAACAATTTTGAAGCATATTTTATTAAATAGTTTCTGAACAAAAATAATGTGAAAACAAACAATAAAATGAGCATATTGCAAATTTATTGTGATTTCGTACTAAAAAGAAAAATGAATCTCCTAGAGAAAAAAAGTATTTATGCAACACCGTATAGCACGAACATTAACAGCTATAAACTTTATAGTTCTTGTCTATATTTACCATTATATAATCTTTAAACGAAACATATTTTAATCTTATTGTTATGGACAAATTCATATTGCTTTAACAATTTTTAAACAATTAAACTTACTGCAATCTATCACATTAACTTAGCTCTACGAGATACTTTTTTTACTTAACCCCGTATAGAACAAGTAATAGCGCAGTAATAAACTTCATTAATTCATAATGGAATACTATGAGTTGTTGGCAGTCTGCTCTCATGGGAAAAACGTCCAGTGAACAAATAGAAGAAATATATGCTGGAGAGTAAATAATAACGAAACTTAACTGCATAGAGAATTCGCTATTCATTTTCTACATTATTATTGACATTATTATTATTTATATAAATATTAAGTTATTTAAATTTTACATTTCTAACCTTCTATAGAGCTTTAGTTCCTTTTTTATTTTTGACAATAAACAAATTCATTTACGGTCATGCACTAGATAGTATTTACGGTCATGCGAAGTGGGAAGTATTTCTTTAACACTTTTTCGCGTGACGGAATCATTTTATCCGGTTCTGTCATTTTTGTTTGAACTTATTGAAAGGGGATTCAAGCTGAAATATATTCCTCTTAAAATGTTTAAAATTTCAATTGATTGTTTTATTAAAAATCGATACACTTACAAAAATAATTCTAATGTACGTATTTATTCACACCTGAATTTTAAGAAAATGTGCAATAATACTTTACGAAAATAAAAATAAAATAATGGAACACGAAAAGCAATATATAGAGAGAACATTAATTGAAGGATACGTAGAAAAGAAATACGCAATTGAACATAGCTAATAATGGCAATCTCAAATTTTTAATGATATATTATTAAATAAAATATCTGTGATTTCCAAATTTTAATTTTTAAAAACTAAATATGTATTATAATTTGTGATTTTAGTACTTCCCTGGCGTTTTTTGAATTAAAATCTTATAGATAATGTTCCCATTAAATTTCAAATCTAAAAGCTCAATTGTTTGATCTCTGAAATGTAAAGTAATTTAAAAGGAAAGTTGATTTAGTTTTGTTTGCAGGAAGTAGAAGCCATGTTTATTCTCACGTTTACCACGTAATCACAGCAAACTCTGGAATAGTCGGCTTCTTCTTGACGGACAGTTTAGTAGTTCTCACCCGTAATTCCCAAGCCAATTTGGCGTGGCTTAGCGTGCCATTGATCACTATGGCAGGTATCGCTGAGTGCTTGGGCTCGATGTTACTGCCTCTTGAAAGTGATTCTCCGACTGCGTTCACATTGCGGTATAACAGTGATCAATACAACTGGATTAATATTATACCAGTACAGCTAATTTTGAACAGAGGAAGATTGTGGACACTAGGGTTTAATAGGAAAATTTGGGTGATTAGTAAACAAAAAATAGATATAAAATAGGGAAGAAAATTGACGTTGTTTAAGTAATTATTCTTTAAATTTGATAAATGCATGATCAAAAAATATTTTCATCCGATGATTTTGTTATTTAGTTTTTAACTTGAAAACATTTTAAAAGCATTAAGGAACAATATCATTCAGTCATTAATTAAGTGCTATTAAGTACGTATTAAGTGCTTGTTCACACTACGATATTTAGTGAAGCTCATCTAATTAGACACTAGTTCCTGTTGATCTGACCCACAGCCGTAGAATCTGTTTTATTTATAAGTAAAAGAATACAGATATATACCAAGTTACGAAAAACACAAAAGATACAAATTCATAGACTGTGCTTAACAACTCGGAATGAAGTAGTATCAAATACATTTAAGTTTAACGGGTAATGCTGAATTAATATTAATATCACGAAACCATACAGTAAAGTCATTCAGATCCTTTGTTTTATTTCTTTTATTTTACTTTCACCTGTAGCTTAATTTATAATTTCTGTGCAATGTTCTTGAAGAAGTGCGACTATACCACAGTAGAAATCGAAAAACATGAACTAAAATTCCTATAAGACCTTCCTATAAGAAAAGGATATTTTGTTTTTTTATTGGAATGTGTGTATAAAATTTGATAATGTTACTATCAGAGAAATAAAGGCTCTAATGATCTTGATGTTGGCGAGCCCTAAAGCCCCAAGAAAAAGAAACTATCAGATAAGCAAATTTATGTACGGGGTTTATATCTGCGTGTATGGCTGGCTGCGCTCATAATCTAACTAAATCTGTTGCTATATCTCAATAATTCGTAACTACGATTAATATAGATAATTTCCTACATAATTCCCTGTCCAAGAGTATAAAAGATATTATGAAATTGAATCTCTTCAAATCCGCTGTTAAAAACTACCTCTTGCATCAGTGCTTCTACAATGTAAAAGAATTTATTGAGTTTAATAAAAGTTAAATCCGTATTGTACTTTATCACGCCATTGCTGTTGTACTTTTTAAATAACTTATAACAATTTCAAAAACTATTTTCTTGCATGATTGTTGTTTCTTATGATTCATATTAATTTAGTTTTTATGTGTACTCAACTTTGGCACGGTTATGTACATAAATTCTGTAGCCCCATCCTTGCACGGGTTTTTCCTCCGGTTTTCCTTCGAGTAGAGGCGGATTTCTTATACAGGTTCTCTAGGTTTTGTCTAGGGGCATGTTTATTGTAATAATAAATCGTGAATTTGGTGTTACTTCAATTCTTAAACACTATACTCAGAATAATCCATAGTTCGATAATAATTTGTACATGTAAATTTTTTGCGTTAAATTACAAACATATTGATATTCTATTAGTAATATAACTCGCAGCTAACTTTTCATCTTATCTAGGAATTTTAACTTGAATTTTTGCTTAAATTTTTGAATCCGCCTCTGTCTTAGGACCCTTGATCGGAATTGATGGGATGGTCCCTTGCTTGCTTCCGGAGAGTAAATTAGTTTGTTATCCTCCACGTGGTCATATGCAGTTTGTACTGTTTTTTTAAAATAAATTTATTATTATAGATATAATTAATCACAAATCACATATAATTAATCACCATCATTAAAGCGAAAGCTCTTTAGCTGTCGTAATCAGTATCTTCAGGCTCCCTTTTGGCAAATGCGCTTGTTATTATAGGCTAAGCTCGTATACACAAGTCATTACTTCAGTTAACTATTGAAAAATTTCAATATTATAATTATTATTGTATAATATATTAACAAGCGCATTTGTCAAAGTATTCTTCTGATTACGGAGACTTTCGCTTTATTAATTATTATTTATTAAGATTAGTGATACTGTACAAATATTTTCAATTGATTGATCATATAACAATCAATATGCTGCCAACTATCCATTTGAAAAACTTCATATTGTATTCATCTACAATTAGAACGCTGATAACACAGGTCTGCAAAATGATGCTGCATGGCACAGTTTTTCTGAATTATGTGCTTTAAAGGTCGCAGATTCTAAAAATGACTTCCATAACATCCCGTCACGTATAGGTTTTTAGAAAAATAAAAACACTTATTTATTACAAAGAACTAAATATATATTTTCTTACAATCAATCAAAAAATTGTTTCTGATATTTATACACAATTTTAGGTCTACTCTTTTTTCTTGTGAAATTTGTTCTTCTCTTTGATGCTTCTCCGAACTCGTTTCCGATTTCCTTCTCTAGTTTCTCGATTGAGCATCCAACAGTAGAGAGCTAACATATTGACATCCCATCTTCCTTGGTAACGTCTCTTGATATCACGGACATCCTCGTGAAATCTTTCACCCTGCTCTTCACTGTAGGCTCCCAAGTTTTCAGGAAAATAGTCAACGTGGGAGTGTAAGAAATGAACTTTTAAGCTCATCTAGCATACTTGAGCTTCATACGCTGCCAGCATTCGTTGTACAATGGTTTTGTAGTAAGGGTCCTTAGTATTCCCCAAAAAACGTTTGTACTACTTTCTTGAAAGTGTCCCACGCTTCTTTTTCCTTTTCTCCTATTGTTTTCAAAAAAATATGGAATGAAATAAAAATTTTCTTATGTCGGGGCCAGTGAAAACTCCCTCTTTTAACTTGGCTTCAGGCAGTTTCGGAAACTTGGAACACAGATACCTGAAACAATGTCTATCTGTTGGCAGTGATTTGACAAACTGCTCTGTAAGCCCTAATTTAATATGAAGAGGTGGCAATAAAACTTTTTCTGGCGGAACCAAGGTCGTATTGATGACATTTTACTGGCCGGGGGTAAATTGTCTCGTGGTAGCCAGTCAATTTTTGTCCAGTGCAGCTGTCTTGCTCTACTATCCCATAAACAAAGCAAGGATAGCTTGTATAATCTCCCTGCTGATATCTTTTTCGTTTATACCAAGTTAAACTCTATAAGAAAATGTATAACAATCCTATGCAAACCTGTGTAATTTAAAGGTAGTTGTATTGACTAAATGTCTTTAAGTAATATTATACTAAATTTTTAGTAAAACCCCATTTTTTCTCACCAATGTGATTTTTACAGGTACTACATTAGTTATAAATCAATTTTTATGATATATTATCTTATGAATTACTTGTAATGTTCGACCTTAAGCTGCCATCCTCATTGAGGTTTTTGCTGGGTTTCCTTCAATCGCTAAATACAGGGGTGGTTCTTAGCTTGTTTTCCCAGTAGTAAATATATACCCTCCCATTCAATCTAATTTTGTAAAGAATTGTAAATAGTTTCAAAGTGATCTTTGAAGGGCAGATCTCGGTCTTAGTCTCGCCACTGATAAAGTCATTTATTTATTTTTATTTAAATATCAGTTTAAAAAAAACTGTTCTTAAATCTGTTTCGACCTGGCCTTAGTAGGGAGTGGGAGTGTTACGAGGATTCTTTTCTTGAAGGGGAAGTACGTCGCCAAAAGTGGGGTGAGTGTAAAAGCGATCCGGATCCTCCCCGACCTCAACCGCTGCTGGGCGATATAAAGGGCTAATGGTCGGGGCGTGCCGGTATGCCGCCGCCGCCGCCGCGCCCAGGTGCTCGGCGCAGCGGCCTCACTGGTTCATTATGCGAAGACACGCGCACCGCCGTTGCCTCGACGCTGCGCTGCCGCGGTGGCGAAGCGCCCCTCTGCGCACTTCGCAAGAGCAACCAACCCCCTGGACGCGGAGACACAAGACACCCGTGGCTCAGGTGGTAGTGTTACAGCTCATCACCAAGTCATCCCGGGTTCGATTCCCGATGGGCCCAGAGAATTTATAGCTTTTCACATTAATGTCCCAGTTCATATAACTGTGACTACTGACAAGGAAACCTTACTTCCTCTATCCAGCTCCTCCTAGTATCATTAAATTAAACTATTACTAACTACTTCTACTAACCCCTCCACATGTGCCAAGTTGTTGGTAAACGCAGCTAAGCGGTCCACCTACTAACAATAACCCTACCACCCACCTCCTACCTCCTATCGCTCTACTTAGATAAGCTTCAATAGCACACTACATTTCCCATTTACAAATACAACAATACTAATACTATGACTGTGAGATTTTCTCTTCTCTGTATAACACTTTTTGGGGAAAAGAATTTTCGAACTGTGCAGATAAACAGCTATTGCACCTGACATTTATACAAATTCAGTCTTGAGCAAATGTGGTTCCCATTTCCGGGACATTTTTATGTGTTCTGTCCCAGATATAACGTTTAAAAGGAGATTTATGGTTGATGAATCCCTTAGAGAGTATGAATATCCCTTTTCTAATATAACAAGTACATCTCCGTTATATTTTTCTAAATTGGAACACCTATTACTGGGATTGCACTATATCATATTACTTTTGATTAAATTAATGTATCTTCTTCCCTGTACGTAGTAACCAACATACTTTTTGGCAATAAATTGCTTGAAATTTGTATACATTCATTAGCAATTTAATTAGGTGCATTTCATTACTTACACCTAATGAGGTCAGAATCGGAAGTTGAAATCATATAAGTCATATGTAATCCTGTATGCATTCCTACAACTATATCCAACGCATTGAATTAAAAGAAATAGAACTTGTGTCGTCTTTAATCGTAAGAGCTAACATTATTAATTTAATTGTTGTAAAATGTTTTCAAGTGTAATACACCAAAGATCAAATTTGCGTGTTTCATGATTTTTGGAGACTCCTTACAGGACGACGCAAAGAGTTGATTCCCTCTTACGCCCCCGCGTAGGTATGCAATTGCATTAAGGCTCTTCCTCGTAGTGCTACCATTTCGAACCTAGAGTGAAATGGTTCTGGATGGCATAATAACTCACTGGTTAGCCAGCATGACATGATTCACTGCCATGATCCAGATGTATGTTTTCACAATCAATGAAAGTGGACAACCATTCTTTACATCAACACGTTGTTGCCAACTTTGACTTTGGTAGCAGTAATCATTCCCGAACCATGATACTCATGATACTTTCTTTGTTGCGGAGGCAAGTAGTTTCCAGAGGCATATACGGGGACTGCACGACTTCGTATACTCCCATGCGTTGTACACCTTCCGTCTGATCGCGATCAAAGACGCTGATACTGAGCCGCTTGCCATATCTACACAGTACAAGGACCGTGTAATTACACAGCAAAAATAGGCAACCGTGATGGTCCATGGGCCAATGCTCCCCCGACCATTACATCTAAGCCATGTACGGTACTAGTCATGTTTACTTTTTCGTTTTAAAAATTGCAATATGTGTATACAACAAAACGTTAAGTAAAGGACGTGAACTACTGCATTCAAAACTATTCTTAAACTGTAGAGCAAAAGTGTAAATGACTTATATTCGTGTTTGAAATTTTAATCTGTTTAAGCAGAAAAACCAAATAAACGAGACTATGATTAACGACATCACTGTGTTCATAAATCAGTATTTAAGGAATCAATGAAAGAATAAAATATTTTTAATAAATTCAATACAATTTTGAACTAAAACCAAAAGATTTAAATGAAAAAGATATTGACACAAGAAAATGTGTCAATAAATAAAATCAATTTTTACATAAGTAGACTCGATTTGTCGTGAATTTTCTTTCCGATAACTGATTTATTGGTAGTATTTACAAGTGCTTTGAAGTCAGAATACTTTGTTGCAACTCTTAAGTTTTCGTTACAAAAGAGAAAAAAAATTGCAGCTGTCTTAGTGTCTATTATTGATAATATTCTCGAGGCAACAAATTGGACTCCCCACAGTTGCAGTAAAAGTAGGACAAGAAATAAAGAAAAGTATTTCATAGAAAATATTAGAGGTATAACTACTTTTAAACCTGTGTGAATTTTGACTCTAAAATTTGTTATATAAACAGTAAACTCTGAATATTTCAATACTTGCAGTCAACCCCCCTTCCCCATCAAACAAATACCATTTAAACAGAGGTGTGCTCTTCTGTCTGGTTACCTCTCTCATTTACAACCCCTGGACCGTCATTTATTTTTTCTAGTACATAACCCTATTTTTCGTGGATTATTTTCCGAGAAGGAAACCTGACGTGTGTAAATGAGCTCATTCCTGGAGCATTATCCTGCAATGTAGCTATCTGCTATCCTTTTGCCACCGCCTTAGACTGCTCGGCCAGCCACGTAGCTGAGCAACACTGTTCCGTCACCGTCAGACCCCACAAAGCCGCTTAAGCTGTGACCCAAGGGCTCGACTCAAAACCCGACAACGGCCACGATCATGAGCGCCATTACCTCATACTCAGACACCGACGCGCATTACTTCCCGCCCTTCAACTATTTTTTCTCTTCGTTAGGATATGAAATGTATTCACGCATAACGTACGGTGTGGTGTATAAGTATAGCCCACTGAAGTTATTGCAATTTTTTCTTCTTTTTGTCAAGACCACTTCATTTTTGAGATGTTATGTTCAACATGTTGAATGTGTTGTTACTGGTAAGCGTAAGTATATAGAGCTCTTGTAGTTTATTTCAGGATATAAAGTATTCCCTTTTTGCCAAGATACTACGAGACCATCTGTTGAACAACTTGCCTTATTAGAAACACTTGTCAGAAAACATGAAAAACATCTGTGTTCCATACAGATTTTTAAGTTTAACTGAAAGACACTTGAATGTTACATCATTACAATTTCCACTTTACTCTTTCTGTGTGATTTTCAAATATATTTCAAATGCTGTCCACTTAATTATGAGCATCATTAGGTTGAATGATGTTTCCCTTAAAAAATCAATTATGTATAATGGTATCTCTGAAAGAAATTATTTAAAAGCTGTATGTTATCTGCGCTACGTAGTTCGTGTTAATAACCGAGAGAAAATGTTTTTTTTTTACTAAATCAAATGATTCGACACTTCCTGGTGTTGTCAAGTCAGCTGTGTAACCCAAAATGGAAACCAATATTTTGTATAAAATTATAATATGAAGAGTGTATCATTATGGATAGTTAACAGGTCAGGTGGAGCAAAAGCAAAAATATTTTGACAAAATTACCTAAGAATCAAAGTAACGTAAACCCACCTAAGTCGATTCCAATCTATGGCTTTTCCAATAACATGCAACCCCCTTCTCCCTGTAACCGATACACAACACCAATTCAATTTTCTTGGTCGCTGGTGTCAATTTCAATTTGCGGTGAGAGTTTTTATCGCGATCGTGGGTTCATTTACTGAAATGGCATTTATAATACAACCCGGGGCACGTTGGGCGGCACACGGTGTGAAGCGCATGAATATCTCTTTTATTATTCACTGCCCAATTTATACGTCGCACGCATTTCATGGCAGTGCACGAATGGCATTTTAATTGCTGGAGGCACTGCGTTCCAAATGCATTTTAAACTGCAGTTGCTGAGTGTTCAGCAACAGGGTGTTATTACAAGTTTTAAATAGCCTTACAGTGTGGCCAGAAAGGTATNTATATATAGTATTAAAGATGTGTATAATTTAATCTTTTAGGAACAAAATCGTTTTAATGCGACTGTTTTGAGTCGAGTTTGCTGCATAATACAAAATAAACACAGTGATATAAATATGGTGAATAAAAAATGTATATTTTAATGCTACGTTATTCTTAAATAAAACCCACTTAATAGTAGATCAAAATACGTAAAAATAAATAGTGAAGCACATTGGGGTACGACAAATACAAGTCTTACCACAAAGTTGTTCTGTTTTTTCTTGTTAGGTTGTGTCGATTTAAATTGATCAGATGTGATAGCGAATGAGTAATGTTTATTCATAATGTATCATCAAATTGTATGTTGAATCCAATCTTTATGAACGTTCTATGAAATTGATGTGAGAATAATGCACGCAGAATTTAAAGAATAACATTTGCACAAAGATACGAAAATCGTTAAATACACTTACATTATCATATGAAGTACACCGCAGAATCCATTAAATTTATTTTGCCATGGTCGTAGTGAATATTTAGATATATTTTAAAAACAAAATATAAAGTTACATGAAATCTATCAAGACCACCCCTGTAAATAAAGACAGACAAATGGATTAAAAGGGCACTTTATCTTGGCTTCCGGCAATCTGCCGTGTCAAGACTACAGATAGAAGGATAGAGTGGCAGAAAGTATGCGATTCTTTAAGGTATATGTTTCTTTTTTTTATAAGACGGATTCAGATGTTTATTTTTTTATAATGTGAAATTTAGAGAGAACCTTTTACGAATGACCAGAGGAAAAGAAATCAAAACAAATGAGAAAAAGTTATTCTGTGAGGGTTAAAGTTGTTTCACTTCTAAATGGTTGAAGGAATTTAAGGAGAAAACACGATCCTATGTTCCGAATTGATGCTTCAAATGCAATTGGAATTCTAGTACAAAGCAAGAATTTGAATGCTATGACGATGATCTCACTTGGGTCTTCCAAGGCAGAGTGTATCTTTTCCTTTTAGCTTTTTACGCACTAACTTCTTAATGGAAGGAAACTAGTTTTGCTGAGCTCATACTTTAAAAATCAACAATATCATTAAATCTATGATAGTTTTAATAATAGGATTTTATAACGGTTTTAAAACGAAGATAAATATCTGATAATAGCGATATAAGACCAAATCCGTTTCCTTCTTCTATGTTCATCCGCAGAACACTTCAATACCCAAAAATCCAGTTTCTCTACGTGTTCAGTTCCTTCCAAAACCTCTACTGAAGAGGAAGTAACAGCGTGGGACTAGACAAAAAAGAAAGAAGACTTTTTACTTATGTGTTCACCCGTACAATGTCTTTAGTCCAGTTTTCTCTCCAAATCCATTGCATTTTCCTCTACCCCCCCACCGGTCACCCCCGTCCGTTCGTCTCCGGGAGAACAAGTGCTCGTGTAGCGGGGCGTGATCATAGCAAAGCCCTCCTTCCGCGGAGGTGGAACATTCGGTGACAAATTGGTGCTGGCAATGTGACATCCGCATACGGTGCGAAGTGGGTGAGCGCTCGCTCAGCCTTCGGCGTATGCACGATCACGCAGCGTTTGCAGAACAAAACGCGCGCAAGCAGCGAAGCGAGTCCCGCCACCGCGGCGTGGCCTCGGCGCTTTGTCGCGCTCCATTTATCTTCCTCGGCGACAGAAGCGGCGAACGGTGAGCAACAACTGGGGATGAAGGGGGAGAGGGAGGGTGCAAGGATGAATGTCTTGTGAAAATACTCAAAGTATCATTCCACTGGTGTACGAATCTCTCCCCAAATAAAGAAGAAGTATCACTATATTACTGACAGCAGTAGTCTTGTGGTAACGTCTTCGCCTCCACAATCCCGCTGAGCGGTAGAACTAGGTGAGGTTTTCGGATGCGGTTTCCCTCACCTTCTTCAGACAAATTTCGGTTCGGTTCCATAAGTTCCCCGGCGACCCAACATTTCTCCTTCTCAATTTCCTCAACCAAGTCCAGTGGTTAGGTCAAGGTGAAGGTTTCCCTTACCTACTTCATCTGGGTTAGGTGGTAGAGCGTGTCTCATTTCCCGGACTTCGCCAAAAGACAATAATAATAATAAATTATACCTGAATCACAGAGATAAACTGTACTATCAGTAAGTAAATTTTACTTTTCAACAAAATTTCATATGACTTTGTGTAGTTTGCGTGCTGTTGGGAGTGTGAAAGGGACAAGTTCAAACACGATAGACTTCACATAATACTCCTAAATTTGCGGAGTTCACCTCTAAAAGCAGTTATGATTTTCTAAAATGTCCTAATCTTGTAAAAACCCAAAACAGGAGGACTTTTTCTATTTCCTTCTAATAGACCGTCGAAATATAAGTAATTTAGTACAATAAACTCCTTAAGAATGAATTTGGTACAGCTTACTTCTGAGTTACATACTTGAAACTCAATGCGGTGATCAGTAACTTTCTATTGCTTTAATCATTGTACATTACCTAGGAATACACCGATTTGATTCATTATAACAATCAAATAATCATTTTTTAACGTTTAGTTTTTAACCCAGTCTTCTTAAAAATATTCACTTCCAGTTTTTAGACTATGCTCGATATTCTCATGGTTTTTATCTTTATCCAAATTTATTTCTCTCCAGGTCTCAGGCACCTCAATAGAATTGATTGGTAGCTGAATAATCCATTTGCTTCGACATATGCAATATTGAGTCTTATATTCGGTAATAAATGGTGATTAAATAAGGATAAAATTCACCCATAAATTTGTACGGATGTGGTACCAACATATAACATGAAGATGCACATAGAAAGAGAATAATTACCTATTTTCTTCAGGTGATGAGGCTATGATTAGATTTAATCATCCATCTCCCACATGTTTATGGGATGATGTGGGGGGTGGGTTGTCAGGGAAGGATGCCGGGTCGACTTTTGTCTTGTATGCGAGAAACTGGAGCAGGAATCGTCATAAAGACTGGTCAATCATACTTCGCTATGTAGTCAAATGTACTGCCTAAAGTCGAATACATCAAAATTTTCATCGCGCTTTTTTTTCATCCCTATACCAGTGGTGGATCCTTACCAGGAATCTGACTTGACTTTGTAAAATAGATACAGGAGCGCGTTAACGAATTGGCTAAATATTTTTTCAATTGATTTTCAATATTGAGAACCCTGTCCTAGTTATCATCGACAGGATTTACGTTACTTGTCTCTCCTTATCCTTTCCATTACTTTTCGTCCCGTATGGTAAAGTATTTTTGTATGCAGCGCAATGTTATTCTATACAGAAATGCGTTTCAAACGAACCACGCAAATGCAACTACAATACTGAAAACAAAATAAATACTTCCACTGCGATAAATATATTTTATTTCTACTATTAATAAAACAAGTGATTTCTTGGAAAACAAAACTATGGGGGGGGGGGCGGTGAAGTTGACAAAGTTTCGCCCCCCCCCCTCCCCAAGATCACTTGCTGGATCCGCCCCAGCCCCTTACCAAGATGACCTCTGAGATAATTTTAAAGTTGACTACACTTTAACAAGGGATGAAATGTTTCTGTAGGTTTATAAACCTCTGTGATATGCAATACGGGATACATTAGAAGTTTGATTTAAACTTTAATTTAAATTTAAATTAATTCGTGTACCGTAGTGTTCGTGACAAGTAAGAAAAAGTTGTTACAACAAAAATTGGGAAAATCATGAGTGAGATAAATAGTTAATTTTATTGTAGTTTATGATAAAACTCTTTAAAATAAATCGATTACATGAGTAGCAGTCCTTCTCTCTTTGGCAAAGATTATACGAGTTGTGAATGGTCTGGAAACTATTTAAGCTATGTCCTAACGCACATATACCATTGTAAATTCTATACAAAAACGTTTTGTACAAGAATTGCTGTTTCTGGTTTATATAGTAGTAATATACATAACATAAATAAACAAATCTGTACCGTCTTCTGTTCGTAGTCGTACAGAATATGAATCATGGAGATGACACATTTCGGAACTTTGAACCAATTCCTCTACATGGAAAAATTCTAAGAAAAACAACAACAGTGTAGAGTACGAACAAAAGAACATACTTTTAGAGTACTTACTGGGTTATGTTACTCGACATATAATTTTAGATGTGGTGTTGTCTTGGTTGAGGTTATCAGTAAAAGAGAATTGTCGTAGTTTCAAATTATTTTTATTGTCCGAAACTGTTTTTGCTCATCACCCGATTGATCACAGCGCGAAGAACCTCAGATGATGACAATGTCATCGGAAACTGCTTCAGACAAAAATTATAATCCTGTTGAAACTTTGAAAATTATTTTTCATTTTCTCTCGTCAAATAGTTGGGGAGGTCCGAGGCGTAGTACCTGTCTTTTACCTCTGATAACGCTGTTTCAAGCAGAATTGACAGTAGTGGACGAAGCGGTGTTCGCGGCAGGTTTTCTCGTGGTACTCCCGTTTCCCCTACCACCATAACATTCACTCATCTTCATTCATTCTCATATCAAGAATGCATTACCCGACTCGGGAAGGTGCGTCAGGAAAGGCATCCGGCACCCTTGTAATTCCCTTAACATATTAAAAAGAGCGCACCATACCATTCTCCATCTTCGACTCCTACTAGACAAGGGAAAAGGAGTAAAGGAAACAAACTTGTCAAATAGCTACAAAGGTTAAAATTCATGTATACAGTTTGATAAAAATTCAAATATGAAACATTTTCTCACATCGTGTTCATGCTTACGATTCATACTCGTCCCCATACCTTTTACGTAAACGTGTGCTCCAATCGGGTCAATTTTCATTTCCAAATCCCAAAGCTACTTTGTCTCGCGTATTCTGAGAACGTGTTGGGACTCACCTGTACTCGTGACTCTGGAAGGTTGATCTTGAGCGCCACTTCTTCGCGCATGAAGATGTCCGGGTAGCGCGTCTTGCCGAACAGAGACTCCAGGATGTCGAGTTGCGCTCGCGTGAACGTGGTACGCTCTCGCCGCTGCTTGCGAGGGTTCGCTGAAAGAAAGCGCAAACTCATATACATTTACGAGCATTTAAATCCATTTACAAGGACTATTTTTTTTCATATTCGAGTATGAAGATGTTCTTTGCACAAAAATTAATACACATACGAAAACTATTGCACGCAACTCTCCTTCAAGGAAAATCTTGTTTACCAAAAGCGTGCAAGTATAGCGTTAACATTAAAATATAATAACTCAATTAATTTAAAAAATCATTATTTTTTGAAGTTAAGAGTTGACCATGATATATTGAAACAAGTATGTTGATATCAAATATATTATCTGACTTTAGTAACTGATACTACTATGTCTGTTCAGTAAACATATTACTTAACTTCTTGGGCCATACATGGTTCCTACTTCTTAGGCACGTTATAACAAATGGTTCCAAATACTCACATAACTTGTCAGTTTCAATTTATAATGTAAACTAAATGAATTCAATACTTGTTTTTTCAATAAGAAAACATAAAATGAGACAATACATATAATTTACAGGGTAAAATATATGATCGAATCCAAGTTTAACGATATTTTTATGAATCTTTACGACACACCATATTCGAATTTGTTATGCACAATTACAGTTCTGGAGGTGATATGATCAGTGAACAGTTTAAGTATTTCTCTAAAATATTTTCCTTGCAAAATAACTTACGAACGGATTCAGTGTTTCGATTCAGATGATAAAATAATACAAAATTTGTATTTGCAATACTGAAAGAAGTATTGTCTAAAACTCACGTATCACTATTTAACATGCTCGTTCCCGGACTCAATACCGAATATGTTCGGTTAGTTGTATTGCAAATACGAAGCAAGCGTTTATGAGAGTATTAAAGAGTATTGCTATAGTTCATACGGCTATTTCGGAATTATGTTATACTGATACATGAATAATTATTTGTGTCATGATACTATTTATTTGATGGTTGTAATTCATATTATCTCAAATGAAACAGTATAACTCCTAAACCAATGCTCGAAATCGTATATTTATTTTGAAATTAACGTTAACGAAGGTATTACTTTGCATGTTTAACGATGAACTAATTAAAGTTTTCATTACTACACCATTCAGAACTACAGAAAAAATAAATAAATACTTATTTAAAAATACAATAAAATTGAAAATCAAGCCCTGCAGAATGGAAATGCGCTTCTTTTGTTACATTATGAGTCAAATGGAAAGCATAAATCTCAAATAATGAAGTTGAACGTTATACAGTCAACAACTCATAATATGTGTACTATTATACGATTATCAATAAACTTTGGTTTCTTCAAGCAAAAATTAGGTGAAATAATCTTTTTATTTTTCTGATGACAAAGACACTCTCCAAGGATTTTAATGACTTTTTTTAGGTTGATCAACTATTTTTTAAAATCATTCTTATTACAATTTTTATTGTTTTAACAAGACGTTGTTTTATCCTGAAATGTAAACCCTGGAGAACTATTTTTATGGAAAACCATTCTCAGGTTTTTAAGTTAAGTGTCTATGAATTTTTAAGTTACGAGAGTACAAATAAATCTTCATCTGCTGATTCACGAACACTCTAGGAAAAACATGATTCCGAAGAAAACAAGGGAGATTCAGGTTAATAAAAAAATTGGTTCATTTTAGATTTTCCCCCTTTTTGTTTCTTCGTGGAAATAATATAATGAATATTAATAAAGTAATAAAATGCATATGTTTTCAAGTTTTATAAATATCTAAAACAATCGTTCAGCTTTATATTACCTAAAACGACTTTATTTATGAGATTAATTCTGTGAAGAAGTCGTCTCATAAAAGGTATTCTATTTTTTATATAAAAAGATGATAAAGCTAAATTTATAGAAATGCTGGCTAACGTTAGAGCAGATATGTTTAGAAATTTTGAAAATCAGTTTACAGGTTGTACTACTAGTAGTAGCTAGCAAAGTGCAATGAATAAGTTAGCAGGAGATGCGATTTATAGGACAATAAAATTAATGATGGTTCTTAAATAAAATGTAATGACATACCAAAATATAAGTTTTGTATCCCGATCTAGAATATTTGAAGCTATAATTAGGTTTCTTTTACATTTCCGATTCTTATTTCTCATTTTTAGTGGAAACCTGTATGAAGATGAAAGAGGAAACCATTGACGTCCTGACAAATGTTAAATGACTGCATAAAAGGTACGCACTATTATTTCGCACTGTTTCATATGAGCATTATGTCTTGAATTATATCACTTGACACAAGCACCTCTTCCACGCGATTAAGANCCCCTATTCCCCTCCCCCCTCATCCTACTTATCACTTAAGCTCATTTGAAAGTATAAAATGGTAGTAATCGCATTTGTTGTGTATTGAGAACACTCGTTTTGGCAGCTCATAAGAACATCCCCGCGCTCACGCACGCTTTCGCTCGGCGAGTGGGTGGGTGCGGAGGGAGGGTGGGGCTTATGGTGACACATCACGCTGCACGTATTCGCACACGCGTGCTTCACGCAACCCATCCTCCTCCTGTTGCTGCATTAAGCTCAATCTGGCTTACACTGAACGGCATTAACATGAAATTTTAAACTCGATTATTTTAAGCTCAATACGTGTAAATAAATACTGGAGCGAGAGATTTTCCGCGGGCTCTTTCCCGCACCGCCCGACAGAGTGCGCGGACGCGAACTATCGTTATAAAAGCACACGCACACCCAATCTCACAGAGCCATTAAACTAAAAGGGTGAAATATTTGCAAATCGACGAGATAGAGTGGGGGTAGGGACTGAGAGGAGGGCGGGAAGAGTTCGTTGGGCGAGAGGATTTTAAACGCAAATTGAACGAGCCATTTGTTTACTGGAAAAAGAGCGTCGGTTGGGGATGGAGTGAGATGGGAGGCGTGAACAAATCAACGCAACCTGTCACGCGGGCAGTGGGAGTTGCTGTATTTAGAGCACGGACTCATATCGCTGCTGACCCGCACCTGTGAGAGTACACTGGAAGATTAAGTGTCAAAAGATTCATAGAATGGTGCCTTTCGGGCAGAAATAGATGTACAAAATTTAGGGTGGCTAAAATTCTGTTAACTAAAATATTTCACTCGTACTACTTTACCAACATTTATGAATTGGAAATTTCATGTTATTCAAGATAAAATATGAATATAATAGTGCTTGGTGAATAATGAAAACTTATTACTTTCCAATTATACATAATGTATAAGGCGAGTATTGTAAACTGTGAAAAAAACAATCGAGATCTCTTTGCCTCCAGGAGAATTCAAGTTTTGGCGATGATGACTGATGTCGTAAGTGTGTATGGGTGTATGTGTGTATTATGAATTTTGCTCCTCCAATAAGTCACGAACAAATTGATGCATCGAAATCATATTTGACAATTGCCTGTGAATGCATTGGGAATAGAAGCCTATTTCTATACAGCTTCATTTACACTCCGTACCCCACTTCCGGTTCCTTAAAATTCAAAATTTTAAAAACATTATTATGAATATTTTTATTGCGCCAAGAATTCTGCATACATATAGATAATCAGCATTTTCGTACGTAGTCACTTCGTTTTCGAGATACAGAGCAAAATGTTCACGCAAAAAAGGAGGTGCCTTGTTCGGATCAGTCAATAAGTAAATTGCAAAACGTTCAAGGAGGACTTGATATTTTTTTATAACCCTTTTTCATTTCTACCTTATTACTACGGTAAACGACCCCACTCGCCTCTCCAGTTCATCTCAAACAATGCTAGATCAGAT
Organism: Laupala kohalensis; assembly: GCA_002313205.1. Classification (NCBI taxonomy): domain Eukaryota; kingdom Metazoa; phylum Arthropoda; class Insecta; order Orthoptera; family Trigonidiidae; genus Laupala; species Laupala kohalensis. Next base: position 780,439 of record NNCF01126733.1, on the reverse strand, counting down.
TATTGTCAACAATGGAATCTGGTATTTCTCTAAAGTGCTTATTGCCGGATACTGCGATCACCTTCCTCAAGTATTGACTGTTAAAAATAAACTAAAACCACTTAAAATCCTTTACAAATTTTCTAGAGACTTTACTGACACAAATCTATCCATATTTATAAATTATTTGCGTGAGGAGACTTGAGAGGATGTTTACAATTGCCAAAACACCGACGACAAATTGAATGTATTTATCTCCATATTCCTAAAACATTACAACTCTAGTTTTCCCATAAAACGCAAGTTAATTAACACAAAAAATACAATAAATGGATCACGCAAGGGATAAGGATTCTTCAAAAAACAAACGCCGTTTATATTATCTTTCAAAACTCTATAACCAACCTCCCGAATTCCATGATTATCTTCGTAAACATAAGACTTTTCTTCGAAAAGTAGTCTATGCGACTAAAGTTATGGATAACGATAAGTTATGGATCTTCTCAGAAGTAGGTAAAATAACGAACTCAATATCTTCAAATCCGTATCGTCCAATTATATCCACTCACGTACCTAATTCTATGTTCACTTCTAAAACTAACGCCAGCGAAGTCATGAGAATCATCAGCTCATTAAAATACAAATTTTCAAAAAGCATAGATCATATACCCGAATTTATTGTTAAATTTCCGTCTCACGTTATATTAAATCCATTCATAAATATTTTTAATAGTTCTTTATCGGAAGGAGTATTTCCTAACATATTTAAGAGAGTTAAAGTGAAACCTTTACACAAGAAAGGAAACAAACTTAATATTGGAAATTACCGACCAATATCTCTACTACCCACTTTCTCAAAAATCCTAGAAAAATTATTCTATAAGCGTCTTCTAGATTTTTTATCAAAATCATCTAGACGATCAACACGGTTTTAGGAAATCCTTTTCCACTATAAGCGCTNGTTACCACATCTCTTGACCGTGGAGAAAATCCTCAGGGTGTTTTTCTTGACTTATCCAAAGCATTCGATGTCATCGATCACGGAATTCTCCTTTCCAAATTGCATTCTTTAGGCATTCGTGGACTTCCACATCAATAGCTAACTTCTTATTTAAAATATAGATATCAACGGGTCGAAATATCCTATACTAAAAATAAAATATTTCAGCGTTATCTTTCAGAAACAAAGTCACTTACTTGCGGAGTACCCCAAGAATCAATTCTCGGCCGTATACTCTTTTTATTGTATGTGAACGACATATCATCCTCGAAATCAGATTGCAAAATGGTTATTTTTGCTGATGACACTAATTTACTACGCACACACGTCAACGCTCAAGAAGGTTTGCCTTGTCATTTCACAATAGTATCACAAAATCTTTACCCCTGGTTTCTCTTTCTCTAAACGGAACACAATTAAAATCTGTTGCGAATACAAAATTCTTAGATCTTCATATTCAAGACAACTTCAAATGGAAATTTTGACAATCTTAATTCCCAAAGGACCATATCATTCGGGAATCGTTGTTTATAATTCCCTTCTTAAAAAATATAAAATATATTATGAAATTGAATATCTTCAAATCTGTGGTTAAAAGCTACCTGCTGCACCAGTGTTTCTACAATGTAAAATAATTTATTGATTTTAATAAAAGTTAAATATGTCTTGCACTTTATCACACCATTGCTGTAGTAATTTTAAAATAACTTTTAACAATTTCAAAAGCTATTTTCTTGCATGATTGTGTTGTGTCTTATGATTCACATTAATTTAGTTTTATGTGTACTCAACTTTGACACGGTTGTGTACTTTAATTCTGTAGCCCTATTCTGACCGGGGTTTTCCTCTGATTTTCCTACGGGTAGAGGCGGATTTCTTATACAGGTTCTCTAGGCTTTTGTCTAGGGGTGCGTTTATTGAAACAAGAAATCGTGAATGTTGTTCCAATTCTTATGATTTATAAACACTATACTCAGAATAATCTGAATAATCAAATAATCTCTGAATATTTTTTGATAATAATTCGTACATGTAGAATAAATTTTTTGTGTAAAATTACAAACATGTTGTTGATTTTCTATTAGTATTATAATACGTATCTAACTATTTATCTTATCGAGAAATTTTTGCTGAAATTTTTCAATCCGTGTCTACCTTGGGACCTTGATCGGAATTGATGGGATATTCCTTTGCTTGCTTCCGGAGAGTTAACTAGTTTATTGTCCTCCACGTGGTCATACTCGGTTTGTACTGCCTTTTTGACAATAAATTTATAATTATATTCAATATGTGGATGTGTAGGCAGTATATACTTTGTTCAGTTTGGGAATATATATTCTCAAACTGACTGAACTGCTTAGTACGTCGTCGTGAATAACAATTTTCATATGTTTAGATTTCTTATCATTTAGTTATACTATCATTGTTTTTATTGAAATGAGGCTTTTTACTGCTGTTTTGTTGAGTTTTATTTGGAAAGCTGAGTGGGGCACACTCCAGATATGTTGTTTTGGGTAGAGGCATCATTTTTCTTATCATCAGTTCAAAATGTGGAATTCTTCTTTACTGCATTAATGATAATTTTTATAACTGCAAACATACCTGAAGGATAACCCATGCTGGAGTGTAAGGAGTCCATAGAAGGCATGGCGAGACCGATTCCGTTGACAGAGTAAGGCGAGGACTTGAGATACGCCATCCCCGCCGAGGAACCCGAACCGCACGGGCTGCTGAAGGGTGGGAACGCCAGTTCCCCATCGGGGTTACACCTACAACACATTCATAAAATAAAATAAATTGTCTATCTTCCTCTGCATTGTAATACTATGAAGATTATAAATACTGACCAATCAAAGCAGACAATTTATTATCACTTTAAATTAAGTATACCATGGTGTCACTTTTGAAGTATTTCCACTAACATATACTTAATTGAAAGTGATAATAAATTGTCTTGTTTAAGATATTATGTCCGTCAGAGCGACTAGGCGTAAGTACCCCCCAAAATGTTTTAAATGATAGTTTGAATCATTCTCTATCCAATGGCGATGAATTTTCATACCCTTACTGCGCAAAAAGTTTGAATTGTTTGACTTTAATTTATATGTTCGCAGGCTCATGTTTTTGTGATATTATGGCAAAAGTACCAGCTTAACATAGCGAGATAAAATACATACTAAAACTTAGCAAATGGAAATAGAAACCCAGTGATGTTAAGATTTTCATACCATACGGGGCAAGAATAATTCAACCAAAGACTGAAAAATACTGTTCATGGAAATGGCAGCCGCATCATGTGACGAGACAATGCGAAACATGTCAAAGAAGAAGTCAAAAGACAGTCTAAATTAATTATCGAGTTTTAAAATCATAAAATGATTTTTCTCGTCCTATATAAAAAATTCAATAAGATGAATTATTAATTAATATGAACTACTTTGGTGAACATTTCCAAGTTTCGTGAATAGTTTGCAATTTGACGTCAGTCAATGCGCATATAATATCTTAATTGATTGATACTTTTCACTTTAAAATTAAAGAAATAGTTTAGCCAAAAATAAACATTGACGAACTGCGTACGATCTCGTGGGTGACGGGTAATAAGCTAATTTACTTTCTGAAAAAAAAACAAGCTATTTGTAAACAAGAATATTCCATAAATCCCGATGAAAGACCCAAAGGTTTAATACTTCTAAAATAAGTTATTAAACAAATGTATAGCATTATCCATTTATTATTTCCAAATTAAATTGCAGCTATTTAAGTTATAAATTCAAGTTCGATAATGACATTCCAGTCTATAAATATAAATCCGCTTCTACCAGAAGGAAAACTGGAGAAAATCGCGAGACAGGATGGGATTACAGAGATAGTAATGTACACAACCGTGCCAAAGTTGAGTACAGATAGAAATAAACTATTATGAATAAAAGGAAACAAAACATCATTTATTTTTAAAAATTATTTAAATCAGTAATAATATTACATTTATGAACATGAAATTAAAAAAAAGCAACAAAATATATTTTATGTAAGAATATATCACTCCAAACATTGTCTCTGTAGTTATTTCAGAGATACAATGTTAATCAGAAAAATCTTTCCGATTGTTTTTGTAGATTCATCAGGAACTCAAAAATGAACCCGAAGTTCCTATAGAAGGATGCAAAATTCCACTTCATTCCACTTGCGATAACAATAAAGAGATTAATTAGATAAGAGTAATGTTGTCTTTCACTTGTTAAATTAGTTGGCAGTGCTCAGTTTGGTGGATCAGAGCTGGAGGATAGCACCGAATGCCGCACAACAGGCTACAACCGCATGACCCACAACTAGACGAACATCCAACAAAAATAGCAAGAGATAATTTTAATAAGTTCAACACAACTTTTAATCAGTATACGCATGCATCATAAGAGCGTTAAGAAAATATAAAGTGTACCATGTAATTTACAATATGGATTTTGTACAATTTTGAGAAGAAAAGGAAGAATACATCTGAAGAGGGGGAACATACATCACCAAAACGCAATGTAAAAGTACGAACGATTAAAGAGTTTGTGCGTCCTTAATACATGTTGTCATAAATAAGGGCACTGCCAACTAATTTAACACTAAAGAGAGTTGAAGGGTAAAAGTCTCCAGCTAACGGTAGAAGTCATGGTGGCTTTTAAAGTTAGATTGACATTATTTCTAAAGTTTATTAGAAAATATATAACTTTTAAGTACTTATAGGGGCAATATAAGTTTTTCGAAAATAACTTTCTCAGTAGAAAATCACTAAAAAATCATCATTAACCTCTTGATGCAGTTGTGCAAGATTTATCGGAGAATAATAATAATATTAATAATAATAGAAAGAAGATTTCAAATTTTCATAGTTTTTAATTAATAGTCTCGTTTTGTAGGTGTACCATTTGACTAGTATAAGACAACATGCTGGACGCAATATATAGTTCAAACGCTCGTTAACTATTGTGTTTTATGATTTTTTTTGTATTTATTTGATTCATAGATATGTCTAGGAAGAGGAAACCGACGTAGATATATCGTACACCGGATGATCGATATTTTCAGACATTCTTTTAGTTTTTGAAGTCCAAATTTATTTAGATGCAACAAAAAGTTGTTTTTAAGAAAATTTCGTAAAGTAAGAAACTTGAATTCTGTCTCACAAAATAAATTGTTAAATTACAAAATAAGTAATGTTTGATGTGTGAAATTATCTTACATTGTTTTGTGTTAAGTCAACCAATTTCAGCAAAACACTGAAATAAAAAAAGATTGCGCTAAAGCAAAATTAATATCCTGGGAAAAGTATATCTGAAATAAAAGTGATGAACACATAAAAATAACAAATTATATTATTAAATTTACTCGTGTTTTGGGTAAGACAGAGTTTACGATTTTTAGATAAGTTCATGACTGATGAACCATAGCAAACTCTAGAAATAGTCGACTGTGCCTAGACTCGTTATTATTTCAAAACGCTACGAGTATTTCATTGATATATTAGAAAATCATGTATTTCACAATAAAAGTATATCTCTTATATACATTGTTAAATATAATTTACATTGTTACCTCTGATATTTTTGAACTGGTTGAGTAAAGAAGAACATTTTTTTTCACGAGTGCATTGTGTTTTCTATTTACGCCACGTTTTTGTCATATTCTTACATTCTTCAGCTGCTATACGTGACGTTTTAACAAATAAATAAACATAAACTTTTCACATCTAAACACTAAGCCACGTTCTTGCTCGGTCTCGTTCGTACCTAGAGAATTGATTGTTCTGAATTTCACTTCACGAACTATTTTGGATAACATGATTAATATTCCACTTTTCCAGAACATATTGGTGATTTTTGAGAATTATAGAATAAAAAACGATTCAGATTCATTGAGTAATTTAACGACTTAAAGAAAATGGTTTGCAGAAATATTTAATAGAAAATAAAGAGGGTATAACAACTGTTCCCTCCCTGTAACTTCCTAAAGGGATCATTCGCATCACGATTCACTTCATAAACTCGAAACTCTTGAAAACCGATCAAAGACACCACGTCTCTCAAAGTACAGTAATCCGGAAGAGGACGATCTCCTCAGTGAAACCTCATACACAGCTGCGTGTCGCGAGGAACCAGGGGCACGTCTCTTTTTTTTTAACCTTCCGAGACCCCAGCATCTTGACTGCCCCCTCCCGTTGCTCTCTTTCTTTTTGGAAACCCCTCACTTGGTGAGAGGGCGTATCGGAGACCCTCCCCACCTCCACCCTCGGAGGGAATTAGCCACACAATGAAGGACGTGGGCCGCAGATAGAGATCGTATCTTCTGCATCTCGACTCCGAACGGACGCCCGCCCCTCAAAGGACCCTCAGGAGTATTAATGTTGCATTTCTTTGGGATTCGATTAACATTTAGGGGCATTCGCGCACGGAGGCGTAAGTGGGCGCAAGGCACAGGGAATGTTAGCGGAATACGAGGGAGAGGAGGATGTGTGGGGATGGGCCCTCCCTTCTGCTTACCTTAGCTCCAAGGGCCGAAGCTGGGAAGAGGAGATTCGCTGCATTGAAATGGGAAAGTAATAGATATTTTCAGTTCGATGTACAGCTACTAGATATTTGTAGCATGAAACAGTTCACAAATTTGATCGGCTATTTTAATCGATAGGTACACGTCAAGATTTTACGAAACAGTAAAAATGATTATTATTGACAAGTGACTGTCAATTCGGATGGCTGAAAGTTTATGTGTACTTTTTATTCCCAACGCCGCTGAGATTTATTTTTCATTCAATTGAGATAATTCAACAATTCCCACAAAAAAATGAAAAAAAAATACAATTTCAACCCTACTTACTCAATTGGTTGCACTGATGAGTTTGTAGTTGAATATAAATGAACGTTAACTATCTTAATAATTGAATTAATGATTTCATATTTAAATTGATAACAAATACATGTCATATACAATTTTAACAGTTTGGTGCTCAAGAACCTATTTTTTATAATCTTTTCCGACTTCTTTAGGCGTAAATGTTAGAATGTATGAAATATTACGTGAAACAAATCGCCATCTTCGGTTATGAATATTTCCGTTTCCAAGAAAACCTTGACGGTTACTAAAAAAACAAAGTACCTTTCACGTAATGTTTGAAATTAATTTAGAAGGACCATCGAGGAACAGGCTACATCACTGAATGATGACATTCGTTCTCTTAGTTAATAACTTGTGCTTTCATAACAGAGGTGGCATACTTAACAGTGTAATATGTCAGTTTTATTTGGGAAGTTGAATTCATAAAACAAAGTTCCTGAAGTTGGGGATTACTCTTGCCGCATACATGAGCTCTATTAAGAAAGCATCGATAAATGATAGTATGACACCGGAAATTTTCTTGCATGTAATGTTCTGTTTTAGATACTTGTATTTTGTTGTTAATGGAGCTGAAGAGAACGTCAGTGGTGTGATACTCTGATTAAATTTAGAGACTTGAATATAAAAATAACTAAAAGTTGTTTACGCCCGTAGTTCCTCCATTTTTGAACTTAGTTTCTTACTCCAATCTCCGATATCACTTCAAAATGATTTCTCGCATTTATTGTTCCCAACTCCAAGGAGTATGTTTGTCTCGGTTTCGTTTCAATTCATTCAGTTCTTTTTGTATGATTTAATTTCAAGTTTTTATAAAAGTCACCGGGTATAGTTATCTTTATCTTTAAATCCGTGAAAAGACATAAGGGTACTACTTTAATTAAATTACACACCAGGAGTATCAAACCATCAAAATAAATGAAAAAAAATTCTACATGTCAATGGCATTTCAGAAAGTATTTGTAAAAATTGTACTTGTACAATTTATGTTTGTAAAAATTGGATATCTTGGAAGTTTTATAGTAATTTTCTTACCTAATTTAGTAAAAATTTGAATTTTGTGATGTCGAGATGTATCTAGATTTCCCGAGGTCGCAGAGTGCTCATTGTTTCACAGTGGAGGGCAAACGGTCGTCTGATCTGACACAAGTCTCCATCGAGCACCACCATCGCTTTTATCCAAATGTATTTATTTTGGTGTGCGGTGGCGCGGCATCCCGCGAGCGGGTCGCAGTGCAGTGATGACATCGGAGGTGGAGAAGGGGAAGAGGCAGACTTCCGCCGGCCTTTACGCGCGATTACTCCGAATAATTGCTGCGACGAACGTCACAATGGAACACGCCCTCCACACCCGTGTCGCTGCGTCCACCCCCGCATCGGCGTGAGGACTCGGAGAACCGTGCAGCTGGCCCTCGCATTGTCCGTCATCCCATGCGCCCTCTATGTTCACGCCGACGTCGTCCAAGCACGTTGCCTTTGGTGTGTCTACCACCTCACACCCCGACTCTTTACAGAGGACGCCTTAACCAAACCATAGCCGCGTCAACCATGGATTTACTTGTTTTTCTCCGATATTTTATGTGAAGTGATTTGGTGGTACATTCCTTACTCCAAAAGAATAGTTTACTTACGAAATTTCCCTTAAATACTTACGAAGTAACTCATTTCAAGTCGTCATTGAGTTTTATAAATTACGAAGTATTGAATTACCTAACAAAATAACCTTCGTCTGTTCATAAAATTAGAATTCAACCTTTTTGTTCTTTACTAGAACATCCATAAGTCTGTTGTCACTGGTTTCTCTCTAATATTCACCATGAACATTTTCATTTTAGTCCCATGAGAAGTAATATCCTTTTAATTTTATAAAAGGTACTGCTAATTTGGTACCATTCAGGTAAAATTTCAGATACATATGATTAGCTGGGAGCTATAAAAATATCTTGAAACTTTATGATGATTTATAATCAAGCGTCAATACAAAATAGCAGATAATGTTAGAGACTTTTTAATTTAAATAATTTCTTCCTTGTGAAATAAATACGTCTCCTGCCCAGTAATTATTTCTTTATCCTTCTGTCTGTAATGTAATTGAACTTATCCCACCACTAATCTATCAAAATTTTCCAAAAAAATCAAAATTCCACTGTGAAAGCAAAGTCAGCTTTTCTACCTCGTCACATGTTTAAGGACATTACTTACTCCTTTTCTCCTAGAAATCTCCTTCCCGATCGCTTCTGGGCCCATCTGCTGCATCCATTATCACTCGTCAATGACGTCTCGTCGCCCACGCTGGCGTCCTCACCTATTCTCCTCCCTCTTCCCAACCCTTACCCACTCCCTGGCGTCGTCACCCAGGCTTATTAATAACGCCTGGGCGCCCCAAACGCCGGTGTCGTCTGTGGTGTCCGCCGACGCCAGCCTGCGCTGCCGGCCTGTCGCCCTTGTTCGTGTCCAGGTTCAAGGATTAAGCTGCGAGCGACGTCCCGAAGGGACGAAAAGACTCGCTTTGGCGGTGTATACACTGTTGCTACTCACAATTTGGTGTTTTTGAATGAAATGTTTTTGGAATAGAATGGGTACCGAGGAAGACGATCCAGCATTGGCAGCTGTTTGTCTGGGTGAGGGAGGAAAAGGTGGAACAGCGGAATGTGCATCAACAGGATTCTATGAAATCTGTTACAAAATCACTTACTCAACTCTAAAATCACAGGTTTAGTTCCTAAAAGGAAATAAAAACTGCCGCATTCGATCGCTGTGAGTCTTTGGAATTTCTTGATGTCTTTAAATAATGATCTATGCACATAAGCTTCAAAGGAGTTAGTGAAATTTTTAAACAAATGAAATTAGAGGGAGATAAATTATATTAGGTAAATTGTATAGGTTCCTTAACCTCAAAGTCAGGGCCCTAGCATATTCAAATCTTCGAAGAAGCATGGATTGAAGAAACCCACAGTAACTAGTGTACAAGAGTATTGATACCAAAGTCTGCTATTCGGTGACAAATTAATTATTTTTTGTCCCAAAAAGCATTGGTGAAATCCCGTTAAACATTCGTTCCCAGAATGTTTATTCTAACATATTTCTTAATGTCATCACACCGGTTACAGCATTTCTGAGAGGTACTTTCATTTTGTAGACTCCTCAGTGATCTGGTCCATACTTCTAATCTTTCTTCCAGAGAAGATTTTCAAACATTCTGAGATATCATTGTCTATGTGTCATTTATTATAACCTGTTTTCATATTATCTTCTTAGAGTGTACCCCGAAACGCCATTAAGGTCTTGGTTTGAGTGTTTTAAACTGCCCGTACCAGAATCATATTCAAAAGAAGTAACAAAAATAAAAATAAATATCAATTTTCTATTTTATTTTCTGGCTATCTTACAAAAAAAAACTCTGGATAAATGTGACTCACCTTCCATTTTTTCGCGTTGAATGCAACATTTTATGTTGAACTTTTTTCTCATTTATCATCTCAGAACGTCATCGATGATACTTGCTGCTTTCGCAGGGTATAGAATAGTTGGCTTAATTCAACAGAAAATATCATCCACATTTTGTATTTGGTTTACTTTTGAAAGAAATAGAAGTGTCTGATGTCCCAGAGATACAGTGCATACGAAACTGCATTCTTCTTCAAATAATTTCTTATTTCTCATTTTGATTCTCCGAGTGAAAACATTCCATCTTGAAGCAAGAAATATTGAACCAAATACAAGAGATCACAAGAACCAAATACAAGAGTCTCACACATATGTTGATTAGATTTCTAAAGTGAAATATTTATGAAACTGATGGTTGTTGTAAGTTCGAAGTCTCGTAATCAATGAAGATTGGAATTTGCTAATGGTTCATCTTTCACAATTTGTACAATCCACAATTAAATTAATTCACAATGTTAATTAGTGACATAAGTAATAGAAGATACGATTCTTTAAAATTTTCATAATCTTGAAGAATATTTCGTTGTCTTTCTTAAAATATTTATAACATTGAAAAGGGACAGTATTAAAAAACGAGACATAGAAATACTAAACTGTAATGCGCGAATTCTGTTGCATCCTTGACGTTTGGAAGATATGAACATTCCGCGCTGAGAGACGGTTGCCGAATCCGTTTATAGATTGGACCAAAAATAAAAATTTCCCCTTTTTTTCTCCTGATTGTATTTTAATTTCTAAGTAGATTATTGCTAAACTTTATTGACTTTTTGATAGCTTTATTATTGAATGGAGTTTGAGAAAACATTTATAATTGAAATTCAGGATTGATTACTGAGATATTTACAACGCCACTATTCGAGGTGATTAATCGTTAAATAAAATAAAATTTCCTTTGATTTGGTAGATACTTGTATTTTTTTATACTTGTATTAATAGTCTTTAGACGACCTTTTGAAATACTCCTCACATATTCAATTCAATAAATGATTTACTGTTGAAAAAGCACGCGGAGGACAAGAAACTAACAAGTAATAATGAAATAATAATTATTATGATCATAATTTAATAATTATTATGATTATAAATTAATAATTGTCATTAATAATGAACTTTATTATATATTTAGTTGTCCTCTGGTATATTTGATACAAATAGTTTCTGCAATAACTACATTTGCAATCGTTTCGAAGTAATACTTTCGAATATTGCTCTATTTATTTACTGTTCCTACTAAGAATAGACTCATAAATAATTCTTTAAACCTTAAGCGACTGCCAATAATTGTCACACGGTGATTCGCAATGTAAAGACCAATGTGAAAATGGCATTACGTATTATCATCAAATGACAAAGTGAGTTTTGATAAAATATCACTGGACAGTCATGTGTGGGCTACGGGTATTTGAACAATAAGAAATAACTGTAAACGAAGTGCCATTCACAAATCACTCGTAAGTATTTCAGTACAGAAAGAAATGCAGTCAGAAATTAGGATCCAATGTTTGCATATGTAATTTTTGGATTATAATATTTTAATGACTGAACTACTTTTGTGAATGTTTGCAATATTATCCTGTAAATCCAGTTAACCACGACTGAGGGAGAATTGGTGAATTCGCTATGATCTATATGTATATAATACTGTAAAAACAAACTTAATGATGTATGTTTAAAATTTTACATTATCTCAATGAGTTTAATTATGTTCAAATACTTAAATAACATTTAAAATTAAAAATAAATTTGTGGGTTATATGTGGCCAAACCTAAAGATTTCTTCGCATTAATAAAGAAATGAGCCTAAGTAAAGAAGATGAATATGATTTTGAAATTTGAGAAAGATTTTCAAGAATGAATTACTGGGTATATCACTCGCTAAATTGTCACGATCTACTCTCTAATCACTACCATGAGTTTGGGCGTAGGTGAATTAACTGGAAAAGAAGATATATTTTTTGTTCATTCTTACGCTATTTTTCGAAAATTGAATATTGCCCATGAACGCTACGCGCGATATGTTTTCCATTACGTGAAAAAGAAACGTCACATCTTTTTGGATTATCGCATTATTAATTCATCCGAGTTATTCCGGGGACACAACATGGTTGTTATATTAGTTAGGGCAAGCGTATTCCTATGAGAATATGACTTAAGATAGGATTAATTCGTTTATCGAAAAATTTCAGAATTCATAAAACTATTTTTCGTGTAGTTTTACTCTCATATAGTTAATTTCATTTGGGAAGTTAAATTAAAAAATATATAAATTTTCTATAATTACTTAGTGATATATTATACAAACAATCAGAAAAGTCGCCAATCCGTTACAGGAAATATCACATGTAGTTTAATAAAGTTTATAGGTTATTTCCTACGAAATAAATGGTTTTATAATTAATAGTCAACTGTGGATGAAAATATAATTTATTTATATTTCTTACGTCATATTATAATCTCAGAAATATTTTTCAAATTTACTTGCACTTTCCTGGGTCTGGAATGATGAGATGAGACCCTGGTAGCCGAATGCAGGGCTAACTCTCAGACAACAATGTCTATTATACGATGTACGGAACTTTTTTCTTCGTAAACAAATGAATTTGAATGATTATGCACTGGTATGCAGGAAGGTCTGATGAAGTATTCATGATTACATTTCTCATTTTTCGATTCTTCAGATGTTGCGATTTAGTCAACGACGTAAAAGTAATTGTTCAAAACTTTTGAGTATGATACACCGTTTCATTAATAATGTGAATGTATATTAATTTGCACATTTCTACTCCGCTATGAATACAAACTTTCGCTAATGCGATTCCCATCGTATATTCTTAGTATTTGTATAGAAGTTCCCTGTAATTCTATCAAGCTCCGACGCTGGTGGCGCCGTCCATCCGTAAACCCCATCCTCCCACTGATATTACCGCCGCGTTAGTTCAACCCCTCTTCGCTAATGAATACATTTCACAGTTCTTACCCTCGACCGCGGCCCGTGTAGCGTGGTGGGGTCATCAGGGCCCTATCGCCGCGCATAACCCCGCATCTGGCGCGAGGGGGTGGTCGCGGGGGCGATTAGCACGCAACGCCGCACCGCCCCCACCCTCGCGCGGTTCCACCAGCAATTCGCGGGCGGGCGACCAACGTCGTACTCGGAGGGATGGGGGATTGGAAAGGGGGAAACTCGAGATTCCCTCCTCTGCGTGCCGCTGGGGAATTGCTGAGGCAGGGGACGGACTGTGGCCAAGGGTAGTTTCGATATTGCCCCTCCATCAGGATTCACTCCCTTCGCGAGGTAGTGCTACTGTCATGGTTTGAAGCCGCAGATACGCCCTGTCATCATTATCATCATCGTTGCTGCAAACTTTTCCCCGGAGAATTTCCCTCGGTTGGTTTCCATCGTGATGTAGAAAGTCTGCTGTCAAATCAGTACAAATCAAATTAATTCTCTAAAGTTTCAAACCATGATTTTTCAAATAATCACTTAGCAAATACAACAGATTGTTTTTTATTGTATAAAAATAAATATAAAACAAATATATCCGTAGTCCTGTCTTTTAAATATCAGAATTATTTCTATTGTCGTATAAAAGTGACGGAATTCTACCATTTTTGACTCCACTATATATTTATTTCTGGGATCTCTCCAAGTTAAAAAAATAGTTTAAAGAATACGCAAGCTATGTAGCATAATGTGAGAAAAAATATCACAAAAATTTCAGATTAGTTATAATTGTGGTTGGCAAAATTCTTTTGTGAATAGCTCATAGGTGGTTTTGTCTATGTACAATGAATTACAGTTACTTAAGAAAGAAAACTTTAAATTTTACTTCAAGCAAGTATTCTAGTGCTTCGTAAAACACAGTGAAAGATATAGTTTATACATTTTCTTATTCTCTTGTTTGGTCATTTCCTTGTTATAGAATTTAAAAAATACATCTCTCCCAATGCAACAACAAAAAACTGGATCGTTTCGTTTCTGTTTTAATCAGATCTTTGAAGAAAAAGTAGTAAAGGAACAAGGATTGTCATTTATTCCACAATACTCTCATTTCGCAACCTTGGGTAATTATAATTAAATTATTAAAATAGTCTATCACGACGGAGTTCTTAATAGGGTTCGAGACCGGTCAGGCAGTGTAAATATTTACTTCATTCTTTCAACCCAAGTTTATAATAAACTCTTTCACGGAGTATTTGATAAAAACTTACATAATATGATCTGTTAGGAAAAAATATTATTTTCTTGCAAAATACGGAGAGTATTGTTACTATTAGGTTCACATCAGCCATAAAAGTAAAAAGAACACTCATATTCAAACACAGAAAAGCCGACCCAACATAAAATGAAGAAAATCAATAATAAATAACGTTAAATTTATAACCACAGGAATCACGAAGCATAACCACTTCCAAAGAATCCCCAAAGCACTGCATCCCCAGAGAAAAGCTGTCCGTGCGCTTGTCTAGAATCCGCGATCCGCGGTCGCGATAGAAGCCCGTCATTAGCTGCAGGTTCCGCCCCAAACAGCGAGGAAACAAAAGATTGGGTTTCCGTTTCCCCCTGGACACTCACTGACGAGCCCTCTGTTCGCTCGGTCGATTCCGCTCTCGCAAGCGATGCTACGGAGCATCTGTCGAACGACGGGAAGATTTAGGTTTGGAGGGAATATGGAATACACGATTGTGGACCTCTGTTCCTATGAGGAATAGCTGAACAAGTAACAGAATTGTTACATCGAATTAAGGTCAAAATAATTATATTTTGAGTATTAGATGAATTTTTAGTTCAAGAGATTAGAGTTTCCATGAATAAAGCAATGTAAGATCCAATGTATTTTATATTTAGGGAGGTATGTAAATAAGGAAGTGAAATTCGGAAGACTTTAAAATCATTTTCTATGTTGAAGAACGTGTGGCTCTCAGCATAATGTGCCATTCTTTGAGATTCAAGGATCCTGATTTTTAATGTGCGTCCGAAATCTGTTAATAAGAAAAGATTTAAGGAAAAATTTTGAAAACGACGATGTGAACTTAAAAATTCCGATCAATTCGTCACTCTGTGAGAAACGATACAGATTTTCCCAAGGTTGTCATTCAGTGGAATCCTCAAGGTATGAGACAGGAAGGAAGATCAAGAAAGTGTCGCAAAAGAACTAGTACTTAAAAAGTGGGAAGATGACGGAATGAATAAAGAACGTTTGCGAACGAGGAAGAAATGAGAGTTTTGCGCAATAAGATTTTGTAATGAGACTCTGAATGTAACGCTTATGAGATTATATTAACAACGTATAATACCAAACACTCATTTGTCTGGACGAGGTGAGGGAAACTCCAGCTGAAAACCTCACCTAGTTCAGTTGACAAGGATCTGAACCAGTGTTCTACCGCTCAGCGGTATAGTGGAAGTGAACATGCTCCTACCATACACCGCCCTCGGTATATGGTAGTGATTGGTATTTTAGTGTATGATCAAATATATCTACAGTGTCGTGTTTTCGTTGATGAACAAACCTGTAAGTGGTTTAGAAGAGTAGACCATAACGTCATGTGACTGACTTGTGTTATAACAAGTTTGACAGATAAGAATGTAAATTCACTTCTCACAATCTGTACTTTACAGTTCAAATCATATTATGCGGAAGTTTAGAAATCCAGTAACAGCTTCATGCATGTTATTAATATTAAAGAATTTTCGTAATGTTCTGTATCCTCGGCGCGTTTTATAACAAACAAGCTCATTTTACATTGCGTTGCCAGCGATTCTTGAATGATTACCTTAAAGCATGTTGTTTCCTCATTTCTGTGCTTTTGTCAAAATATTTTTGCATTTTTATTTATTAAAAATATTGTAAACAAACCACAAAAGAATTACAGTTATGCAAACAGTTTCCATGATTGTATACAATGTGAACACAATTACGAATAATTGCAAAGAACCTGTTGGTAGATAACACACTTTGCCTGAAGAAGAGATCAAGTTTTTGATCATTTCATTAAGTATTTTTCTTGATTTCTATGTTACGGACCCTTCGTGTAAATCACTTTCATCTCCTAAATAGCGGTTAGTCACACGATACTGATGTAACATGAGTGATGGTAGACGGGACAGGGAATCGAACCCGGGATTTTCAGTTCTAGAGCTAACCCCTTCACTTTCCCGTTCTCCTCTCAAAGGGAGTCGGGGGGCTAATGGGACAGTTTAGTGGTTAACTAGTCAGCCTTTTAACTGGAGATCCCCGGTTCAGTCTCCCATTTTCATTCAATATAACATCATTAATCAGTTTCATTACTCTTGCTTACGTTGGGGCGCTATTTTTTTCTTTTTTTCTCCCTCTCTTAAATTTTGTCTACCACTAGGTTCGAGTGAGTAGTGGAATTATCTACGACTGTACACCACTCCAGAAGTCTCTGGAACCTTCGTTACAACCTTTTCATGTAGCACTATATTGTTTCCGTATATCAGTGCTGCGGAGTTTATTAACTTAGAAAGACTGGAACAGGTATTTTGAGAGCACAAGGTTCTGGACCCTGCGCCTTACTATGTCTTGCAGGAATTTGAAGTTTTGGATTGGTTTGTAGTAACGTTCTGATTATGAATGGTTACTGGATTTCTTTCTTTTTTCTTTTGAATTATTCAGGAAACTGATTGCAACGGAGATTTTTCCTTTTGTTTTATGTTTCAAATTGAAATAAGGGGTCATCCATAAAATACGTTCGCTTTGACAGTGGGGAGGGGTCCCATCGAATGGTTGATGTACGATCAATCATAGGGGGAAGGGGGGTCACAGAGATTGTACGTTCATGGAGTTTAAAATTACTATACAGACATTCAAGGTCACAAAAGTAACAATAATCAAATATAATTTTTCATCTAGTTTCCGTAGTAGGTACTTTGAATGAACTTAATTGAACATATTTAAAAAATATATATTTATATGTAATTTCTTATATTCAAGCAACATTTACGTAGGTCCGTTCTAAAAACAGTCACAAAATACTATATGATTGTTATTAACCGTCAGTGAAGAGTAATTTAGAAAGAAAAATGTAAGACATGCAAAGTTTACTTTGCCTCATTGAAATACTTTCGAGAAAATTCGAAAATTTGTGACAGTGAAAAATCAGTGCCAAGAGCGAGGCCAGTTCGAATTGCAGCTAAAAGACAGTGAGAATTGATTGCAATTATTTAAAACATAGAAAATAAAGACGCTGAACGGTTTGAAGAGAACATGGAAGATACCGATTGCCTTCACTTAGAGTTGAATGTCGAAACAGATCAATCAGCTCCTACAGTCCCTATAGATCATTTGACATTATCGTGGGAGTGATAAACGATCTTAAATTTTTACATAAAAACATCTAGCGTAGTTTTCGAATTCTTGTTTAAAAATCATTTTTAAAATATAAGAAATGTTTCAAAATTAATGTTTAAATATAATAAATGTTTCAACAAGTTACAAAAATGTTTCAACTTTATTTTATTTTCATAATGCCAGAGGGGTAATTTGAGACGTTTATTGAGGGGGGGTTTCGTCTTTGGACAAAAATTTGGCTAACGTATTTTATGGATTAAAAAAAATTTGTTGTCAAAAAAGCAGTTGCACACTGTGTATGACCACTTGGAGGACAATAATCTAATTTACTCTCCGGAAGCAAGCAAGGGACCATCCCATCAATTCCGAACAAGGGCCCTAAGCCGGAGGCGGATTTCAACACACTCCTAAAAACAAAAATAGTTCGGTACGTGTTATAATATTAACATAATACCAACAAACTTGTATCTTATAAAACACAAGAAAGTAATTTCACAAGTACGTATTATTATTAAACTATAGATTATTCGTAAAATATTGATGATAAATCGTAACTATTAAAGAACACTGAACTCGACATTTATTACTTCAATAGATGCCGCCCCTATGCAAGAGTCTAGCGAATCTGTATAAAAAATCCGCCTCTACCAGAAGGAAAGCCGGCGAAAAACCCGGGTCGGGACCACTAAATTTGTTTTCGCTAATATATATTATCGTCTATTATCAGAAGACAAGTTGCTACGTATCTACGAGAACAGATCCTCCTGATCACTTTTGCACCCCTTGCAAAGACACGATCGTGAGTTGCAATCGTTCGCCTTTACGAGCACTCAAGCGCGCTTTGAAGACCGGCACCGCGAAAGTCTCCGACGAGGCGGAAGAAAATGGCGCCAGATTAGTGGACATAACACCCTAGGGAGTGAGCTCTTGTGTGACCAAAATGGAGGAAATGATGAAGAGGGAATGGAACTGGGGAGTTACGAAATAAGAACGAAGGGGAAGAATCTGAAGTGACAGAGGAAAAATGTGGAACACAACTGTTGTATAACCATGGGCTTTTTACCACTCACATGATAGACCTTCTAAAATATTTCAGAAAAAATAAATTACATAACCTCAATACTCATTTTTCGTAAAAATGTTTAGTGGTATCAATTAGTCACTTTCCAAATACAGAATACTTGAGTCGCAGACTACTATGGCTTGAATAACCTGGTAACTATTTTTAACCACAGCATAAATATGACCATCAGAATTCTAAACCAAAATCACACGAAGGAATTTCCTAAAGACAATAACTTTCGGACACAAGAGCTGTAGCATAGAAATTCTAATGAGGTCCGAGGTGGAACTGTTTTAGGAAGCCCACATTTTCAAGTCAGACACAAATGTTTTTGCTCGGCGACTACCGTATATGGATCGCACCAGTGTATTTTAAGGAATGGAAATGGAATTTTTAGACTTTTTTAATAATACAAAATCTAATTCTTTATTATTTGATAATCAATTAAGATTTTTATTCCACAATTATAAAAAGGGAGGTCCAGGGAGGACCACCCCCTTCGCCCTTGCCAGAGTACGCATAGAAGAGTTTTATCGAATTGGATCGATAGACTTTACGGAACGGTGCATATCTATCGATGAGGGTTACTCCATTTCAATAATTCCTGACGCCATAATGCGAACATAAAGAGATGATGACTGCACTTAAACTTTTAAACAATATATACCCGAAGTTTTCATCAAAATTCGTTGAACTCAAAATTTACAGTACGCTTACCGACATAAAAGAACTGAATAACATTTAGGACATATTGATATATATTTTCATAGTTATTGGAAGTATTTGTTTATCAGTATCCTAGATGTTAAAGATGGGAAGAAAAGAGTATAAGGTGTCATATGTATTAGATAAAATATTATGAAACAAACCCAATCAATATTCCATATAATTAAAAATTGTATTATCGCGTCATGAATCATGAAATATGTAACTCTAAAAGAGACCTCTTTTTAAAAATATTTTTCAATTTTTGTTTTCGAAAAACACTGTTTCCACATTGATGATAACGCGATATCACTATTTACTGATGGTACGACTCAAGGTTCTATTGAATATTGCTTATTTATCTGTTATTGTGAGAAACGAGCATATCATCCTTTCCATAATTATCAATCGTTTAGAGACGTTTCGTACTTTTTTTTTAGAAAGTGTGATACAATTTGAAAAAAATACTATAAAGTAATTTATCGATTTTTGAAATATAAATATTTATTTCAGAAAAAACCTAAATGAGTGAAAAATAAACAATTAAATAAAGATGTGCACTCATTGTCAAAAAAAAAAATCTTCCCAATTACTTGAGGGTAATTAAAGGTGAACAGGAGATGCGTGAATACATCGGATAAATTTGCAATTCAGTCACACCTGTTTTTCTTGTGCATCTCTTTTGAAACGATTATGTATATATTTAAGTAAATTTCTCCGACAGAATCATTTTGCATCAATTCAGAAGACAAAAAAAACAAAACAGAAATAGTTCGCGGACAAAATGTCTGTTGGGAATCTGTTTATCTACCTCTGTGCCCTTGACAACAGTTCTTTACGAAACTTCGAAGATCTCTGCGTTTGTACTGGACTTGAATACTATTGGTTGGGTTTATGAATGAATACCATGAGTGATTGCCATGAGAGGGATAAGGAATAGATAAGTAGAATCAAGTGCGAAGAAGGATAAAACTCAAAATGTTGCATTTGAGGGCAATACCAATATTCACTTCAAAGCATTTCAATTTTCCATATTTATATTCTTCACATTAAAAAAAACGTTGAAACAAATATTCAGATTCAACATTTCTGTAGTATTTCTACACGTCAAACAAAGTTGAGGAATTTGTATACGCGTGATACTGATCATCTCTCGTTACTCTTTATATGATTTTTTATGGAAAGAACTTGTTTGGCGATTTATAACAGTACGTATTTATGAAATAATTTCTTTTATTAGATTCAAATTGTTTCCCTCCGAATTGTTTTGTAATCTAACTTCATTTTTACGTTTCTGATGTTCTAAGTTTTTTCTGTGAATTGACATCTTAGTTGTTTAGTAAAGTTGAATGTGTGTCCCAGTTGTACGATTTTCCTTACAATAATTTACCGGCTGCAGCAGTAGGTTTTCTTTTTCTCGTATACAATTCAAGAATCATAGAAAGAAACTCTGTCAGCAAATTAGTCATTATAGGATTTTTGAAAAATTATTTCTTGATTATTATTTCTCTTTTTTTTTTTCATTTCATTTCTAACATTTTCAATTCTTTCTTCTTTGTTGGCCGGTGAATCTAAGCTTTTGAAGACAGTGATAATCGTGTAATAATAATATTGATAATATATTGTCAAAACGCCGTTACATACTACGTATAACCACGTGGAGGACAGTAAACTAATTTGTTCTTGGGATGCAGGCAAGGGATCATGCAACAAATTTGTCTAAAATTTTAAGCAGTACTTAAGTACTCCGCAGAGTAAAATCTGTCTCATTTTTATTGATCACCAAGGTCGTTCGATATTTTGAAAATACTTTTCTCGCAACCACGTGCTAAATAATAAGCAAAAACAAGAACGTATTTGTTTTCTATGTGTGAGTATTTAATGACTTCTATCACTTTATTGAAAGGAAAAAAGTCCTACAACATTCCCTTCCGGAGAGGATGTATGCCGCGTGTTTGACGATGTAGAGTAGAGAAAGCAAATACACCGATCTTTATTGCTGAGTGTGTGCGCCTCTTCCCGAGCGCACCGCTAAGTGCTCCATTTCAATCCGCTGGCTGCGAGACGCACGCACGTGCCGCGGCGCAGGGGCGACGGCCGAAGCCAATATCAGCCCCAAGCACCCACATCGCCCCCATCCCCACACGCCTCACACCCCTTTCCCTACACGCCTCACCAATTGTCGCGTTATAATGCTTCGACAGACTTCTAACATGCATCTGAACTTTTCATTGACATTACGAACATTACCCTAAGAATGCCTCACACGATTTGAAAGACATTGATAATTGAAATTATGTTTACGTATAGTGATGATTTAAATTCAAAAAATGTTCCGTGAAAATTAAAAGTACATTAATTTCGTTCCTAAAGATATTATGACGGTCATCATATAATGAACGTGAACCACGTAAATTATTATCTCGCCCTTACGTTCAAAATCATTTTGTAATAGTTTTACGAAAGTGTTAATAGTATTATTTAATTTTATCAATTCTGACAACCCTGTCTACATTGTTATTACAGAGTGCTTTTTGCATTGTCATATCCCTTTACAAATAAATCATACTTATAACAAAAGTTAATGGTGAAGTCGTTATATTTGGACATGACTTTTAGTATCGGAATAAAGAAATTTCATAGAGGCACTGGGCCATCGACTTCATTGTCTTCGTGAGGGAAGCATCCCACATTTGCGTTCCATGTTACTCCGCGAAATATCTTTCTTTTACAGCTAATAGTCTTTCCTCGGAAACCTTACATGTGAACCCTGTCTTGATTAATGGTTAAGAACTTACGGGTTTTCTATGCCCAAACCGACAGCCTTTTTCAACCAAAACACATTCATCTTCTCTTCAGCAGTACGTAGTACTGCTTTTCAAGTTGGATAGTATCGTGGAACATGCTAACGTGGCAGCGCACGAGCTGTCAACGTAGTCTTAGGGAAAGTACCTTGATTGTTCGAAAAAAAAATCGGTTAAATATATCCAGTCTATGTTTTCTTTTATAAATAGCATGTCAATTTCTTTCCAACACGGTATAACATTTACACTCAACTAGAACATTTAGAACAAGGGCGACCCGTGGCGTAGTGCCTAACGTGCTCGCCTTTTCTCGGAGTTCTGCCGTTTCCCCTGACTGTCATTTCTCCACAACATTCACTCACATTCACTCAAATTCACTCACATTCACTCATAATCATTCTTAATCACCGCAGGAAGCACCCTAGTATTCCCCAGCCAAAACCAAACGAAGCATCTTATATCCATCCCCATTCGCGGACCCCACATGAAGTGGGTACATTTTAGAACATTTACAACAACTTTACTGAAGGACGTTCTACAAAGGATGGAGAAGACATTATGAGAGAACTTAAAGGGATAGTGGATCTTCAGATGGAAAGGGAGAATAAAAGAAACGGCGGGAAAGAGAGAGAAGAGAAGTAATGCGGGATAGTATTCACTGGGATAAGGGGCATCAGGAGGTACGGAAGCTCTGGTTGGAGCGATGTGGAGAGAATACGGTTTTGCACATGACACTAAATGAAGTATAGTAAAAGTGCAGAATAGTATGAGGAGATATTGAAGTTAGAATACCACAGATGTGATAGGATAAAAAATGAGCTAGAAAATGAATATGTTATACTAATTTAAAGGATAAGAAAAAGAGTTTTAATCACAATGTATGGTAGAAAACATGGGGTGATAAATTATGATAATAAAGCGTAATGGCAGATAGGATACCGGCAGCTTCATAAATTGAACATGAACTATGGACCTTATTTCGCGAGCGAAGCGAAAGCTTGGGTGAAATCGGCTGCAACGCGTCGGTCACAGGGGTTGATAGCAGTGGCGTTGTGGCGAAAGGAGGTATGGGCGGTGAGGGGTGGTTCGGATGAAGGGTAATGGGTGCCCTGCTGCGCACGATATTACACTGGCTCCGAGAGCGGCGACGGTTGCGGTGGCGGTCTTGTTCAAATATTTGCGCGGCGCGGCCGATTGGCTGCGAGTCAATAGCGACTGCTGGCAGCCTCCCCCTCTGGCCCCCGACGAATGTCCGTCCCATCAGCCAGTTCCCTCTTCCACCCACACCTCCCCGTTGCGCACCGTTGAAGCCATGGCACCGGTGACTCCATGCCCCAACACGATATGACGAGAAAGACCTTTTCAGTCCATGAACGAAATACTCGTAACTTTCAATATCCAATGCACCATATTTGATGGAAAGCTCACCACAAAATATTCGTAATATTTTCTTCCTTTTCCATTCGGTACTTTTTCTTACATTGCAAAATAATGCACTCATATTTTTTAAAATTTTTCGTATTAAACATGATGTAATGCTTTCGCGGAAGAAATAATGCAATAATGTTTTCCAATAAAAATTCTCGGAAATTCTATAGTAGTAAAGGAGAGAAGTTGATTTTACGTTAATTTTCATTGGTGATATCGAGAAATTGACCAATCAAAGGATAGTGTCCACTCGTCACAACCTTATGACAAATGATCAAGTTTATGCCAATCAAGAGATGTGGTTCCAAACTTTTACGTTTGCGACCCCATTTTGATTATACAAAATTGTCGTAATTAAGGCATGATCATGTAGCATTGATTGATTTTCATTGAGCATTTATTTCTGTTGTAAATTAAAAGATTTCTTCTCAAAGACTGGATAGAAGTAAATGGGCATAGTTAATCAAGGATGCAAAACTAAGCTAAGGAGGCAATGTTAAGAAAAAGGAAAGAATAAGTAACACTTTCATCGCGAATTTTGACTTAGACCATCACACTTTGACTAAGATTCAAGAAAACTATGAAGAAAAAATCGACTTGGAGAGTTTACGAAAACGGGGAAAACTATAATACTTGTGTATAGTAAACTGAGTCATTCTGAAGTAATTTTACTCCTTCATCCCAATGACTACCTTCCTCCTGGTTATGGACCCCTAAGAGAGAGTGAAGCAAAGATGAGAGGAGATAAAATTTTCACCTTATATAAAGTTTCTGAACCGGAATAATGAAATATAATTTATTTCCATTCTTTATCTTATTCTTTCTTTCTTAAGCATTTTTCTCTCAAAATATGTATTGACATCCACGACTATAAAACCCAAAGTATCCTACCCTGACATCAACAGTACTAAGACGACAACTCCATGGAGCAGAATTGTCAAGAACAGTTCTGTGAAGACGTAATTCAATATTTTTATTTTTATTCATCAATACACTTAAAGAAGCATGTTTAATATTATTCATTACAAATTTTGTAATTTTGAAAAAAATTTGTAATTTTGTAAAAAGAAAAAAGCATGTGTTAATTTTGTTGTAGTCCTGATATATACAATATACCGTTTACAGGAAAAACGTGTCACAAGTCGATATTGAAGTGAAAGACACAAAAAAAGGAAGTCAAAAAGTCAATAAAAAAGATGACATCACATCAAACAATCCACTAAAGAAAGCCACTGAGTCGAATATTCATCAAAGCTTTTAAATTCGTGTTTCCTCTTCTGCATGAATGGAATGATATCTGGAATTGGAACGACTGGTTATAATATTTTGATCACGTAATAAAACATTCAATCCGTTCAGATTAAAATTCTTAAAACGGGTTTCAATAAAGATGTTTCACTTTTTTATTGGGAAAATGAAGAAAGTACGTTTTACCATTTGGCAGAAATAATAAATTGGTGTAATAAGAGCAATACATACGATACTTGAGAAGCTAATGAAAATATTTGGTTATCAACGATAAATATGTCCGTGGATACCGATGTCAACAGAACGTCAAAACTGTGAGGCACTAATTATTTCAAGAAATTTCAAAATAGTTAATATTATTGCTATAGTGTGCGAATAAATTACAATGGTTATTTAATAGCTTTAAATGTTAAAACAAATATATGCTGTGAATATATATAGTATTCTTCTATTATTATTATTATTATTATTATTATTATTATTATTTTAAGATTTGGACAGTTTTATTCACTACCTCGCCGACGTTGAACAACTTATATTTTCCTCAGGGTTACAAAACAGTGAAAAATACGCGAGATATTAGACAATTTTCACCCCTCTATGTTATCTATCATTGGGGAACAATGTGGGCCGTGATCCGTTAAGGTTCAATTAGGTTGCAACATACATATTCCACCACTAACAACTGTCATCATTCAGACTTCACCCTCATTCGCTAGGGGATGTATGACAGGAAGACCATTCTTCTGTCATACGGCAGAGGCATCACCCCGTCCAATGTACAACTAACTGTGTCGTAAGTAAAAATGGAGCATGAAACAGAAAGTTTATTTATTTAATCTCGATATTTGTTGCGGAGAGTTATCATTGGGAGAGGAAAATTTGTAAGGAGAGGTTTTTTATTCTGTAAACTACTCGTATTAGGGTCATGAAGTATATTTGTTTCAATTTTTGGATTCCTGAATGGTTCTAATAAACCATGATGGTGTGGTTTATGTCATTAAATCCTTAAAATAATAATATTTATATTATTCTCATATTGAAACATATTGACAAAACAAAAATTAAATAATTGCATTCTTTCAAAGAGATATAATTATTACTGAAATATATTTGTGATATTATTTATAAACTTCGTAAATATCGTAAAACATCCGCAACACACAAAAAATAAATCAACATCTATAAAATACGATGCATCCCTACGTGTTAGTCAGAAAATGCTTTACTTACTTTGCCGAGTGATAAGTATGCTCCCCTAAGTATCAATTGCTTTATCCTCAAACGCCACTTTCGTCACCACTACGATTTTACTCATTCTCAAACAGTTGTAGCTCTGCTCCTCCCCATTCGTTCTCACCCCGTCTCACAACCGTCCCAGTACGTCCTTTCCCCCAAGGACACATTCTCGTAAACGCTCTTACGCGCGCACCCACTCGTTAACTTAATTTGAAGAGTAAACACACGCCCGCCGTGCGATGCTAGTTTGTTTATGGAAATGGTGAAGAGACGGTAGCGCCCTTGGTCACGTGACTGCCGCGGGCAGAGCGTCGATACGGGGATTCCCTGAGGACACAAGTCTCCCTATTTCAATTCGGTTGCGTATTTGAGCCAACAAAGGTATTATTGTGTTGTTACGATCTACAGTTTTCGCAGACATTGTTTTTGTATTGCAATAATTTCTCTACAGCATGTGATAATCAAATGTACAAATTTCATTACAGACCTCTGAATTATTGATTTTGAAAGATTTTTTGTAATTATATCAATACACATGTAAATAAATAACTAATTTCATAAGGAGGCAAATGCATTTTATGTCACTAAAAACAAATTTCAGCTCTGTTGTTTGGGATCTGGTACTACCGGTACCTTTCTTCCATTTATCTTCTTTCCCTACCAACGTTTAATGTCTCAGAGAAAAAAAATTAGTAGGAGTAACTGTGCTGGAAACATAATGCGATTATTAATTGTGTAATTTCTTTCTGTAATATTTGGAGGTATACATTATTATGAAAATAATTCAATATTTGAGTAAATGTTAAAATGGATAGAATGCAGTCAAAGAAGTTTTGAGAGGTAAAAGTTAGAGTAATCGATCATGGATTACGAAGTTAAAAGTCGTTATGATATTGTTGATGGAAATACTGGAGAAAAATAATTTCTTTTTCGGCCAAGCGAGTTAATTTAACCATTGAATGATGCGTTACGTATAGTTTACTAAGATTTTATTCCCAACTTGGAATAGTCAAATATTCACAGATTTTTTTAAAATACCAGCTCTGTTGCGATCGAAATAGCACTTTTCTAATAAAATGTTTGATATAGAAAGTACGGCTCATAACAGATTGCTCTATCAATAGCGTAGTTATATCCTATAGATAGTTTATAGTAAAAAAACAGTTGAAAGTATGATCGCATGTCAGGTATTTGAATGTAATCGAGTGGACTTCAGATTTAAAATTACTTTTTTTTAAAAACTAGCTTAGAATACGTTAATTTTGATGACCAAGTTTGCTGTATCGTTTTTACATACACCTAACCCAACAAAATATATCGTATTTAACAAAATAATCGTACAGATCGCAAAAGGATTGTCTAAGTTCAATTTCGATGTGATGTATAATTCTTCATTGCTTTGTGAGTCACATATAACACTGTGTGTTGGAAATTCTTTTTAGTTCACGGACCAATCTGTTATTGCTTTACTTTAACTGCTCGGGAGCCTCTGATACGAAACTTATTATTCAGATGTTTAGATTTGTCATAATTTTTTAAACCTAATTAGGTTTTTATAATTAAAATATTTTGATTTTATCATTATAATTTTATATTTTCAATTAATACCTCATAGTCTTGCTTCAAACCATTACTTTTTTCAGATGTGGTACTTATTAATACACGAATTATTTTTAAAAATTTGTAATTATCATACGTAGCAAATATGTTAGTTTCTTAGATGGAATAGTACATATCGAAGACTGTGTATCCATGAACGAATTCTATACTCATCCAAGACAATGAGAACAAGAATATGTATCGTATTAACCATTTATTAAACTTTGATCCATGGGGTACTCCAGTATCAAGTTGTTTCACTATATAGTGAAAGAGATGAATGAAAATAACGAAGAAAAAACGTCTGAAAAGAGAAATCGTCACAAGGAGAAGAGAAAGAAGCAAATGGGGTTTGAATGTCATAACAATCTGTCATAGAGAGACAGTTTGTCATAGAGAGGGGAGTAGAGAGGGAAGCGCGTGTGGGTCGACACAACCACGGTGTGCTCGAGACTTGATCCTCCGAGTACAATGCGGAGGCTGGGAGACATCCCCCTCTTGCCGCGGGCGACGCAGGCAGGTGGGCGGAGAGAAAGAACACTGTGACAGTTGCGAAGCAAGACGCGCAGGGAACCGTCCACACCCTCCCCCATTTCTCATACAGTTTGGAGAAACGTCAGTCAAAGTTTGCAGCATTAAATACTTCGTTACTGAATAATAGGTAGGACTACAAATTATTCTACCAATAAAATAAAAATCCTTTTAAACAATTGTAGTAATGTTTTATTTTATTTAAGATTTTAATTTTGGCTCTTTGATGAGGAATTACTACTATTTCATTAAAACCTCTAATTTACATAACAGTATCTTTTATTTATATTTTTCTTTGTAGTGACTCATTTGAATATCAGTTATACGTTATGGAACACGAAAAAAAACTAAGACACGCAGAAAATATGAAGAAACAATGGACACGGAAAGAAAATTGAATGCTGGAGAAAAGACAAAAGAATATACTATGAAATGTGCGGAATGGAAGGAAACAAAGACATAGAGAAAATGACACTGCGACAAAAAATGAGACAGAAAAACCCAAATAATGACTAGTCGTTCTAGGTATTGGGTGTCACTTACAAAGAAAAATAAATGAATATTGGCCATCCTCAGGTCCTAACAATGCCGAAGTATAGTGTTAGTGGCAATAATTGAATAACTTCTATTTGATATTAACTCCAAAAGAAGCAATAGTTTGGATTCTTATTCAATTAAGAGTTTATTTTCACGACATAAACCAAAATGAGTACTGACTAACTTGAGAAATAAAATTCTTGGTGTATATGTAGAATTATACCTATGTTGTACTCTCCTCCGTAAACCGTTCATTCAGTGGAAAGTATACAAAAACCATCTTACTTCAATATCGAGAGAATTAATACAGAAATCTTTCAGTGAAAATTCGCTGTCGGTTTTGGGTTACCTGACATACCAGATGAATATTTCTTGTGTTGCTTTGAACGTCTCAGGATAAGATTGGTAGGAATATATAACTTATGACCCTACATTTTAAATCACAAGAAAATATTCCTTTTATTGATCATCTTAAATCTTGATGTCCACTTTGTTTAATATTCATTCTGAGTATCCGAAGTATAATTGATTACGATTTTCACTCATTCATACCAGAGATGAATGATATCGTATATTAATTAGGAATATTAATGATAAATTTTTCTTACCTCTTATAACCACAGATTTATGGAGGCGGTGTGGCTTAAAGAGGATCAACCTTTCAGAGCAGGTTTTTGTTAACACGGTTTCCCTTGGAGATATAGTCCATTCTTCAAATATAACGAAGAGTCTTTCTATTGCTGCCAACGACCGTCTGCTTCCGTCTGACACCTTTGAGTTTTCCCTTGAAATAATACTCGTGGACGGCGCCATAAATGTGTCTGTCCTTAAAAAAAGAGGTCCGTGCCTCTCTCGAGGTAAAGAATATGGAAAACCTAAGGAGACAAGTTGAGGCAATGGAACGCAGCTGAATCGCTGAGCTTGAGTTGATTTTGAAAACTATTATATTATCGTTTGAGATTTTTTTGGTACCAGTAAAATTTTATTTTCTAATTGACACTTCTCAGAGGACGAATAATTGGCAGTTCCACAATTATTCCAGTCATGCATTATCGTGTGGTGCACGACGAACATTTTGCGAAATTACATGTATACTTAAACTATGAGGTAGGAATCTATTGGAATAAAATTCTTGTGGTAAAATAGACTACTGATAGATATGACTTAACTTTGTGTAGTAAACACATCGAAAATTTTTAACATTATCGATGTCGGTATACCAATACATTACTGGGAAAGTATTACTTGGACAATTTTGAGTTGTTACGAGTTAAGGAACTAGTTTTGATGCATCTCGGTGTCTAAGAACAAAGTTAAAGATTGCTTTGTTGTGATTTTTCAACTTATAGTGCTAACCGGATAATCTCAAGGTTCAGTCAGTATTCAGAGGAAGGTAGAAGGCATTATTTCGAAGTGCTGTAATGTCTCACATTATAGGGAAAATAGAAACATTTTTATTGAATGTGTAGAATATTTTTTGTGTAAAAAACAACAAAGTTGAAGCAGCAAAGAAGAAATGAAAAGTTTGTGAATGTATTGTGTTGACTTCTTGGAATATGACTGACAAATAGAAGGTGGCGGTCGGAATTCTCAATGTGGTGACGACTACTGAGACAGTAAAATTTTCCGGTTACGGTGGAGGAGACGTTGGCGGTTGTGCCTGGTGAATGAGGTTGGTTGTGGTTGGGGTGGGAAAGGGGGTGGGGTATAAAGAGAAGTAGAAAGGGGCACATCCCGAGCGATATATGGGCGGATCAACGTCGCCTCGGAGGACTACGCTAAGCCGCGTGCTGCGCTACACACGTACCTAGCGACGACTGGACACCTGTGCGTTCTCCAGGGACACGGAGCCAGAGGCAGTCGCCACGAACGATCGTTGTGCGCACACGTATTTTATTTCTGTCTCGGAAAAGGTAATCTAGATCGTAATCAAATTATTATTATAAATATTATTATAAATATTATTATAAATATTATTATAAATATTATTGTAAATATTATAGCAATTAAGTATTTTAATATAATACATCAATTTATCAAACACATAATAACAAATACATATTTAAGGATAATGGTACATTTTATCTATTTCAATATTATCAGTTGAAATATCATGTCCAACGGGGAGGGGTAAAGCGCCCTTAACCCCCCTCCATAGATCCGCCACTGCATATGTATCAAATCGTACATTTAAAAAGAGATTCCTTTAAATCATAAACGCAAGGTACATTTTATTTCATCAAAAATATCATGTTTTACAATGGAAGACAATAGAGAAATTCAGCAAAAGTGAAATAAAAAATCTAAACAACGAAGTATTGGTGAAAAAATTATTACGAAGGAAATTTGAGTAAATGGGTTGCAAAAGTAAGCTATAATATATCAAAACAATGTCAAAAAACTAAAAAACTCATTTTCGACGAATGGTTTAGACTCACTATTCAAAATATAATCCGTCCCCGCAAAAAATCTGGAAAGGACATAATAATAAGGATTATAAAACTTTTAAAAGATGTGTTGGATACGTAATATCGATTTTATTATAAACAAAGGCCAATTTTCCTCCACTGATGTTTGAACCCTCTCATCTTGAAAACTATTTGGTCCCTTTTTTGTATAAAGGAGGACAAATAGGTAAATTCCCCTTTGGACGTGGTTGATTAGCTGTGACGAGGGTAGTCAGCAGCTCCCTTTCTGTTCATCTCCAGAAGAGAGAGGGGAGACTGGGAGCTATCATAGTCGCCATCTCGTTACTCCACTTATCGCATCATCTACACGTGCGCGCGTAATTGAAGGGAAGCATAAGGTACTACCCGTACCTTTCTTCCATTTATCTTCCCTCCCTACCAACGTTCAATGTCTCAGAGAAAAGATATTAGTAGGGGTTACTCTATGGGCAGTACTGTACTGGAAACATATTGTGATTATTCAATGTGTAATTTCATTATGTAATATTTGGAGATATTTTGGAAACGATTCAATGTTTCAGATTTGAGTAAAAGTGAAATGGATAGATTGCAGAGTCGCAAAGTATTGAGAGGTAAAAGTATACGTTATCATGCATCTGTTATAAACTTTGAAAAGCATTATTATTTTTTTGACGGAAATACTGGAGAAAAAATTTGTTTTGACTTAGCGAGTTAATTTAACCGCTAAATGATGCGTTACGTATAATTCACTCAGATTTATTTCCGACTTGAAATAGTCAAATATTCACAGAATTTTTGGTAATTTTACTCCTCTCGACGTATCTGTGTTCACATCTCGTACCACTTGTATATGTCATGTGGCACATCGGGAGGTCTTTTTTGATGCGTAGAATCGATCAATCAGTGAACAGAGAAATGACAGATGAGGTTCTCTCCGCAGAATGAATCAGCAATTTTTCGTCCAGGATGTGTCTCTAGCATACGCTAACCAAAACTACCTACAGATCATCCACTCATACTATGGAATAACATTTTCGTTGTTCGTCCCGAGATCACCGTGGATGCTATCCATTCATATATTTCCGGGTGCGACCCATTCATGATGATTACGCGTCATAACGCTGTAGATCGCCAGAGTCTACAACTCTGGAAGAAGGAACGAGTTTGTGTGAGAAAGTGAATTCGCTCAATACTTTTCAATAATAATAATAATAATAACAATAATAATAATAATAATAATGATAAAATAAGAAAATAAAACGTCTTTCTTATGTTGCGAGGCTCATGGCATGAAGACTTTTTCTTTCTGTCTACCATCAATAACGAATGAATACTTCAAAATTTAATACATATATACAATATTATACAATAATTAAATACACACATCTACTTACATACAATAATATAACAATTTCTATTCATACGTAAACATAAATAATAATTGGAGGATTATTTCATTGCTTTTAAGTTACAGGTTGCTATTTCATTCAAGTTGCACCTCTTAGTTCGACTAACCTTTAAATGATACGATATGAATTTGCATTTCACTCAACTAGTACTCATCTTAAAAACGAAAAGCAATACTAAAAATTTAATTTTTGTGGTTAAGTCAATGAAAGATTTGTTCACGACACTTCATTGACAACTGGCGACTCTTCCTTACGTACGAAGATCGTTCCAACGATGTGCTATCGATTCAAGGAGCGTGTTAACAGCTTTGTAGGAATAAATAGCAAACAATATAGTGGATAATACCCAATTTACGTCTTCGTCTTTCCGATACCGTTGAACGAAAGAGTGAGAGTTCAAATCCTGCTGGTTGAGGTTTTGAGCTGGAGCTTCCCTCACCTACTCCAGACAAATGTACACTCATTAAAATCAACAAAAGCAGATCCCTTCAGTTATCCAGCTGCTAAATTAAAATTATTTTGCAGTTGGATTGTCTCTTTTTGTTGTATTAGTGCAGGGGAATCGTATAGAAGATATTCTTCCCCCGATTAAACAAAATCCCAAATTCAAGGGACCAAGGAAAATACCTTGAGTTAAAATTAATTCAAGAGATTAACATTATTTTTATTATTTATGTGCTGTAAACACGCATAGCTTAGGGTAAATCCTTGTCTTACTCTCCAGGAATTAGTAGGCGAATCAAATATCCCATCAACGTAACGTGAACCTGGTATTCTGCCATTACCTTCAGAATCCATAAAATGGACTTTTTAGAATCTATAAAATGGATGTAAATGTTAGAGGATATTTGAGTAATGTATAAATAATGTATATAATAATTGTAAGATAATGATTCTATACTTGTAACAAGTGTTATAAAGCTTCTTAAAATGATAAATAGAAAACGAGAATAAATAAATCAAATACGATCAAATCTTATTCCCTCGCCGACTGCTTTATCTGCATCAGGAGCGAGACCATGCGCCCTTGCTTCGGATTTGGAGTAGGATAGGAGACATCATGGTGTGACATGGCATGGACACACAGCGTTATGTGATTTTAGACAGTAAAGGGCAAAGACAGAAAAGAGCAGCGCAAATTCTTCTTACATCACTCCCAAGTAATAGTACATCTTGTTACTTAACATTAGTATAGAGAGATACACATAGCAAAATTCTGTATTTTTTATTATGGGGAAGCTTTTTACTATTTTTTATAATTTTATCCTATCTTTGAAAATGATAACAATTCACTCAAAGGACAATTTAAATATATTTTGTGACTAATAGCAAGGTTTTATAACCCTCATTTAAATTCCTTTTAATGCTGGATGCGAAACATTACTTTTTGAATGGTGTAGATTTCTTAGGCAGAAAGAGACTTCAGACTACATTCCGAAGTAAAATGTCTTCAGTCGTTTTTATGTAAAAAATCACTTTAATGTAAAATAGGTGTAGGAAACGGTATACTTTCTGTATGATCTCGAGGATTCCATGATAGGAATGAAAACGAAGCACACAGAGGAAATTTTATCACAGAGGCAAGTAAGTGGAAAAATTTGCAACAAAATTTTCTTACAGAGGCACCTCCTCTCATGACGATCACTAGATCACACGCAGCTTTGGAGAACACGGGTAGGTCACACAGATTCCAAAGCAAAAAAATGACAAGAATGCGAAAGAGGCAAAATAACAAATCCACCTTAGATAGTTGGAGTTAATCCATTTATGGAGAGAATCAGGAACAATTATGAATGTGTTTAAATTATATGATAGAAATTTAAGAACATATCTGCCTTTAAAAAAGTACACGTCCGGGGGACTCCAGAAAATCAGCTAATTTCTTTCATAACATATCTTGGTACATACAGGGAAAATTTTTCCGCTTGGTATTTAGAATGGAATGGTCTATTGACTCGCAGCTGAACAGGTTACTAAAAAGTTCAATGGAGTCTCTATGAGAAACTTATTCTGAACGTATAAAAAAATGACTCAATGATCTAGCATTCCGATTAAAGTTCCTCCAGAAAATAAACAATAAAACTGTTCAACATTATCCTTACCAGGGATTTTCTCTGGTTTTCCTTCGGGTAGTGCTGTTTTGACAATAAAATTTACATTTTAATGTTTAGATGTAGGCTATATCAAAAGTAGACGCCAGTCGCAGCAAGATATTCTGCAAAGGTTCAGCATTTTCTTCGAATAGCGTCGCTCAATCAAAAGAATGGTTCTGAGCGTCTGTCGACAGTTAGCTTTTTACCTTCTCTCCAGAAATACGAGACGCGAATACAGCGCGAAGGTCAACTCACGATGGAAAATGAGACGAAAGAGCTTATGACTTCGGAAATAGAGCAGATGATTCGTTCTCAGAAACCGAGATAATGAATGTATTGGGGTACGGAAGAAAAAAGTAAGCTCATGTGACATATTTGGATCTTGACATACAAACAACATACAAACTTTCAATGTAATGACAGAGGGAAAAGTAACGGATGAATATATTTCGAAATATTTTTATTTGTAATTTAGTTAAGTATACGCTTGAAATTATGGAACTGTCTCGCTGAACGCTTGTGGTTACATAATAACATTACAAAGACAAAGACATTTTTAAAACCACATGTAACAACAAAAACAACAATAATAATAATATATTATTTATCGCATTACGGGAAGTTATACACTTATTGAAGATCTCATGGCATCATACTAATCTCAAGTGCAATAACGATCAATACTAAGAGCCTTACTCGTGATAAATTTTGGGACTAATAAATCGCTAAAAGTCCTGTATTTCTCAGTGAAATTAATACATTTATTTAAAGTTATGAAACCATTTAAATTCTTTCTAAATGAAACCAAATAATACTCAATGATGGGAATACGCATAATGTGACTATACATTTCTGTCTCAAAATGACGGCCTACGGAATTGAAAAAAAATTTCTCTCAAAATGAATGTCTTCAAAATCACTATTGATTTTGATTTAAATTAAGAATAAATTATGATACCTTAACTGTGTAAAAATTCAGTTACATCGTTATTAAAATGTAATTCGTCTTTTTCTTCCCACAAAATTAAAATTCATCATGAATATGAGTTATGAGTGTTATGTTTAATCTTGCAAAATGTCATTGAGTCACATTTTTAAGTCAATGCAAAATAAAAACCTATGTGCCTGGAGTTATCTGTGAATCAAACAGTTAATATAATCGCTTCCCCTTGCAAAGTTTAAAATTCATCATAACAGAACTCTTGGGTAATATGAGAAAAGCGAAGAAAGGAAAGTGGACTACATGATAAATTTTTATGCACCGATAAAACCTACAAGTTGAACAACCACTGTTGATCCGTTTCCTGTAACGTAGTTACATCCCTTGACAACTGATAATTCTGTTATTTTTCCACATCTACATTCCAACTCAAACAAGACGCCATCTTCATCCACAGCCCTTTGGCCCTGTCGCGGCGAGAGCTACCGTGCTAAGGTGAAGGCGGGGAGTGGGAGGAGAGGGTGGGTATCGCCTTACGCAGGGCGAGGGCGATCGATGTGACAGGGCGGAAGCCGTCGATGTCGGCAACGGAGCCAGCGACGCCGGGCGCTCGTGTTGCCACCGGACTCTGCCTGCCAGGGCACAGCGAGCGATGACGCGTCGAAAAACTCTGGATGACCACAAGGTTCATCAACAGACTCAAAAAAGACGACAAAAATCACGACTTGTCTTGCAGATCAGTAGGGGATCTAGGATTTTAAGATAGAGAGAGTGCTAAGATCTCCGAGTGGTCTAGGGTTTCGTTGACTTGTGGTACAAAATAATGCATTTATAAGGCTCTTCATGATAATAATAACAGTAACATTTATAATGATAACTCATCTTTATTTTTAAGGTGAAATAAAGGTAAGTGCCTTCTCTCGCACTTAATCTCTTAGTTAATACATATACTGACGCAGGTATTCTGAATTTTTGGAGCGAATTTTGTGATCATGTAAGGATATATTTTTACTGTAAAATGCGAATAATTGACCTGCTTATTTATTTATTTAATATCTTACAGTGAGGTTCAGACCATAAGGCACTTCCTCAAACCATGATCATTTCTCTGGAGTTGGTGGGGAGACCCCAGCTGAAAACCACACGTTCATTGGCCGAACTAGATCGAACCTCCTACACACCAAATATAATTTACTTGTTGCATAATATAATATAAATTTAATTTTTCATTTATTTTGGGAAAGATTGGACTAGAATACCACCCCTATAAATCCGCCAAATTTAAGATTCACAAAGAAATTCACTGATGTGGCATTAATGGCTGAATGTTAAGACTACAAACACGTCGCCAAAGTTACTATGTTCAAATACCGGTTAGGATTAAGATGTTAGTGATTCACCCTCATACCTTACGTCACCTAATCCCCGGGATTTTCGTCCTAATCTACTACACTTTCCATGGAAGTCCCGGATGTGCGTTCTATGAAATACTGATTTGTAATCTGACCATCGAACTGTCCCTCTAACGAGGAAGTGTAAAATGAAGAAAATTATTTTAGGAATAAGGAATCTTCGAAAAAGTACCACAAAAATTACTGTTGAATATTGAATTCTGAGAAGTAGTTTCTTTGATAATGCTGTAACACAACTGACGAGAATTCACTAGAACTCTATCAATAAATTATGTTGTACGACTTTTACTATTGGTCTCATACGTTCACTCTTTCTAATGTCGGACAAAGAGTCAACTGTGATTCAATGCGTTTTTGAAGAAATGTGCCGGGTTATTGAGAGATTGAAGATTTTATAAATAATATATTGGATTTGGAATGGAGAACATTTATATGTAATAAAATGTGAAGTAGCCTTTACCCAGGGAAAGGACTATATATTTTTTTAATGTAAAGAAAATAGATAAATTTATTTCTGGAAGGTGAATTATGATGAGAAACGTACTACTATACAAGTCTATATCACTAATAATAATCGTTAATCTGCAACTAGAAATGAATTAACCCCATTTAACCGAGGATGAAACTCGCAGAAAACGTACGCTCGTGTCATAATGACTGGTACTGTACTTTATATCAAACAAAATGAAAACATTTTTATATGTATCATGAAGCATTTGATGGTTGTAGAGTTGTAACAAAGAAGAAAATATTATGTATATCACCTATATATGTGTATAATGAGTATTGTATCAATATCCGCACAAGAACATTTTATTTTATGTTTGGTAGGGGTGTTGCAGGGTTACACTGCTTATGCCAGTTTTCTTAATTTCTCTCGTCATATGTAATGACATCGATTTATGTCGAGGGCCGGTAGAAAGCTGACAAAGTTGACAAGGGAGAAAACCATATCAGGTTTTACTCTAGCTATGTAATCTGAGGCAAAATGAAAGACCAGACCCTAGGTAATAAATTAACGAACGACTATCAATTTACGATACTTCTTCCAGTTCAAAAAAAGTGGACTTCAAAGTTTGCAAAAATTCATGCAATATTAAAAGGTTTACAAACGAAAGTTAATTTATCTTCAAGAACTGTGTTAAGGTTGAATAATGTGACATAACTTTCACAAGATTCATCTTTGCCATTCATCTTAAAATTCTACCATCATTGTCATTTTGGACTATTCAGAGCATTTAAAGTATATATTCCTCGTGGTGTTTCTGTTCTATCTTAAGAATTCAATACCAGCGTTCAATGCAGAACATTATCAATGTAAATCTGCGAGGAAATTGATTGACGTATTCTGGAGTGAAATGAAGATTATATGAAAAAAACTAAAATTTATTGACCATACGTAGATCGTTAGAATACAATTCACCTCGACCTCATTTATCCATCTGAATGAATTGTTTAGAAAATAATAACATGAG
This sequence comes from Laupala kohalensis, assembly GCA_002313205.1. Lineage (NCBI taxonomy): Eukaryota > Metazoa > Arthropoda > Insecta > Orthoptera > Trigonidiidae > Laupala > Laupala kohalensis. Next base: position 741,911 of record NNCF01126733.1, on the reverse strand, counting down.
CATGAGACGAGTACAGAGCATTTTTTAAGCTACGAACCAAAGCCGCTTGTGAGGGACTTCATACCCCTTAGTAGCATAAGTTTGTGCTGACGCCAAAATATGAGAAAAAGTTAGTGAAATCAGTGAATTGCGGTGCTGTTCCCAAAACCAGATAGCAATAAGTTATGACAAAATATTTTAATTTGATTATTATTACGTATCCGTTTTAGTTAAATGAAAGCAATTCCAATAAATTTGGTTTCTAGTGCAATTTTAAAATTTTGTATTCTAGTAACCTTCGTATTCTAATGTCTTAAATTTTTCTTTCTGTGAATTGAAACCGATACGAGATAATCCCAGAATTAAATTTTCCCGGAGAGAATCCTGCTGCGTTAAATTCCTTGAAACAATCTCTAAAATACTCTCAGTAATTGACGAATGTCATGAAAATTTCATCACAAAGACCAGTTGTTAAAGCAGATCCTCACAGTCGTGTTAACAACTACGCAACTGTCTCACTTCAATTTCCTCCGAACGACATGAGACCCTAAAACAAAAGATGGAACGCCCCTTCTAATCCTGCAGGTGCGCAGTCGTCGTCCCTGGATAATCCTGAGCTCAGATAAAGACGGGAAACTCATTCAACGCAGGTGTTCCTTGTTCTAAATGGAGATACAAATAACTTTTGACTCGTTTCTAGGGGGGGGGGAAGGGTCATAAAATAATAGTTTTCAATTATTCAAAATCATGCGAATACTTCTCAATATTTTACGAGAATACGAAAAGATTTTGTGAAATAATTAAACAAAGTATACTGTCAATACACATTGCGGTATCTGGTTCACGTCTGTTCAATATCTGACTTCATCTTGTACTTAATTCCGGTACTTAACTCGGACCGGTACTTAGCTCAGCGTTCTATCGTCTGAGTAACGCCGCTCACTATGAAAAGCATACAGTCGGAATGAAATCGGTATAAGATTGGGGTGACCGATAGACGGTCAGTGTTGTTACTAGTTCCAGTGTTGTCCTTCGCCAGTTCTCCCACGCATTGTCTCCAGCAACGTCGAGAGGTTACTCGATGAAGGCTCATCTGTCATTCGTCCAAGCAGTGACGCTTTCATTGTATATCGCGTCTAATACGCAGAATTCTATCCCTGTCACATTCGAGCTCTAACTTAATATAAAAATTCCAGTGGTTATTTTCTTCGTCTTTCTCGTTAACACGATCAAGGAGAGAGGTACACAGCAAAATCTATCTACGTATACATGCTGATTTTACTTAAACATCATGATCACGTCCAACGTCAGTTACACAACGCAAATTTAACAATTTACTAGAAATTTAACAAGTTACCAGAAAAACACTATTTCCATAAGAATTACTTATTATATTTTTATTTTTGTTGCATCGTTAATATTAAGATTTCGATTAAAGTATAGTCGCTAGAATATACTATCTTGAGGAACATAAATGAAAAAACCAGCACATTATGAGAGAGGAACGTAATGTGTTCTTTGCAATCTTATTCCTTCTTTCATCTCCCTCCCCCTCCCAGCTCTTACGCAACCGGTGATGAGTAACAAAAAGTGCAAAACGATTACGACAATGTTCAAAACAATTGCTTTTAGAAATTTAAAGAAACAAAATATGTTTCCTCATAAAATATGACAAGTTTTGGAAAAAAATTAACACATTCAAGCATTCGTAGAATGGTCTACTTTTTGAATGTGGAACTAACCAAAGGTTGTATGACTTTTTTTTTTTCATTTAACATTTTTTTTTCTTCAAATGCAGTCTACTTAAGAATGAGTATTATCATATTTACCGGAACAACATTATTCAGGCATATGTATTTTAAATCCCTAGTTGCCTCAAAACAATTTTCATTTTAATTACAAAAATATACATATAGAGATGTACATTATTTTTGGGTGCCACTGATAATTTGGTCACTTATCTTCAGTCACATGGATACCATCTTACAATCAGTGACACAAACATGTCTTTAGTATAACGGAAGAGGCAAAATATATTGACATCTAAAGTGAAACTAATTTTCTCCAATGGAAAATTTTTCTTTAAAGAAAGTATTAGAAAAAAACACAAGTTTTTTACCCGTTTGGGCGGGTATTTTTATTGGTTTTTTTTCAAAGTTACCGTATGTGTTGTTCGTAGTAAAATATACAAAATCATCTAAACCATATTTTTAGCACAATCCCTAAGGGCAAAGACATTTTCGATTTGGACTCTACCGAGTATGGAGCCATGTTTCGAGAGATATTAAATGTTATGCATTGTTTATTTGGGACATTAATCTACGGAGAAACGATTGTGACACTGAGGAACTGTAAAACAGGATCCGGTAGAATGATACCCTATTTTAAACAACAATGAAAAGTTCAACATAAATTGTGGTCAATGTTTTATTTCGCCATCATACACAACGATGTTTGCCATTTGCATCTATCATAACACACAGAGTCTTCGATGTGTTTTTGAGACATCACCCGGAAGTTCACCTGTCGGGATATCTCGGGTAAGCTGCGTGGTCTAGCGGGTGACTTACGTTTTATCGCTGAACCGATCTGTCAGAAATTGCGTTCCCACAACAGTATGGTATTCTGATAGCCACGTGTTGGTAGTGGTGGATCCAGGATTTTGGGAGAGACTTAGATCTCCGAGGTGCGTGGTATTATGGAATATTAGGTGCAAAATGATGCAATTTTGAAGCGACTTACGATCCTGTAATTTTTTTCTATTAAATGCGAAAAAGTATATTAGAACACAAACACAATTGATTTTCTTAGAAAATACAAGAGAATTTTCTTGTTCGGAACTCTTTTGTGTCAACTTACACCGTAATGATTTCTAAATTACCGCTGCGTCACAATCAGGAATATTTGAAATAACTATCTGACTCAAATGCAAAATTCTCACTACCTTGCGCCATGTCCTCTATCTATACAGCGTGTATGGTAGCTAGTTCTAAAAGAGTCTATCCCTCTGACGGATCCAGAATAACTTCAAGGTACTCAACTGAGAAATATAGCATTCTTTTACTAATGAGCACGCGTAAATTACAATTGTGAACATAAACTTAACGAATCCTTACATGAATGTTCTCCTAATATCGTTATCGTCTCAATCGTACCGACGAATCGAAAATAGACATCTACGATTAAGCAGCGACCACCGTCACGTGGTGCTCGCGAGGACAGCCGGTAGAGGTGAAGGAGGCCACGGGGATTGAGGAACAGGGGGTAAAGAGGGAAGGGGGCGCTTAATCAGTGCCCACAGGTGGCTCATCAGCTGGCAGCGGGGATTATCCGGTCGCTCCAGACGCGCGGGGTCCCGCAGCCGCCCTAGACGCACGAGGGGCACCCAAGGGAGCGGGTGAATGAGGATGGAGGTGGGGGCTGGGATGTGGGGAGGCGGCTAGAGCGGTGCCACGCTGCGTCGCAGTCTGCGTCAGGAATATCCCCCCTCTATACGACAACAGAAACAGCGTTAGGGACACAAGGAAGAAAATTGCAGAGAATCCATTTCGAAATGGAATCGGAGAATACAGAAGTAATAATTTGGGTGAATACTAGAGAAGATAGTATTACTATCTTCCGAATTATACTAATAAAAAATTTAGTGTCAAAAAATCAATTACGAACTGTGCATGACTACTTGGAAGACAATGAACTAATTTATTTTAGGAAGCAAACAATGGACAATTCCATCAATTATAATCAAGGACTCGAAGGCAGTGATGCATTTGTCATTTATACGCACCTTAGAAAATCATGGTTTCAGATAAAAATAAAAACAGATAATTACAAGGATATTGGGATAGTAATTCGTTGCAAAAATTCACTGAGCTAAAAATCCATATTTTTATTTCTTCTATGTTGTAATCGTCACGATTATTTTTTCAGAAGGTACCAGGGAAATCCTTATTTCTGAACTAGGTTTATTTCATGCTATAACAATATCATGTTTCACGGTTAAAGGTAATGAAAATAAAATAATCACACTTTTTTTTTGGTGGTTTAGCAAATATATTCTCGTTTTCGTCTTTTTCATTATTTTTTAATTGAATAAAATCAATTACTTTATTACGTAACCTTATTAAAACCGAAGGTTGTCGGAGGACTATAAATTGTACGATTTCCTGATCTTCAATGCTTGAAAAACTTCGTGGTTTATGACGAAACGGGTATGATGAAGAAAATATTATTGTGTCTTACGTCTCTGCGACTATCTTGCTAGCTAATTGTTCTTTTCGCTGCGGGACCCATGTAGATCCACCGGAGAACCTACCATATTAACGAGTAATTAGAAGCAGGGCTCCTTCTCATATCAATAATCAATTTTAGTAAATCATTCTGTTAATTTGTAGAATAAACAGATTCTCTCACTTTTTATAATGACATACACACACAAAATAAGTCATTCTACGCATAATAGCATAAAGGGAAATATAAACTGTTTTGGTTGCGGACATTATATCTCTTCTCGACGTTTCAAACTCGCAAATATAGTTCTCGTAAATAACAAATCTAATGTTTTTTTAAACACTATACTCAGAATAATCTATAGTTCGATAATAACTTGTTCATGTAAATTTACAAACATATTTGCGTTAAATTACAAACATATTGACATTATATATGTATTATAACTCGCAGCTAACTTTTTATCTTATCTAGGAACTTTTGCTGAAATTTTTGAATCCGCCTCTGCCTTAGGGCCCTTGATCGGAATTGATGGGATGGTCCCTTGTTTGCTTCCGGAGAGTAAATTAGTTGATTGTCCTCCACGTGGTCATACGCAGTCTGTACTGCTTCTTTGACAATAAATTTATTATTAACACGAAACTACAATTCCAGTTGGTATGTATATATGCATGTATAAATTTGAAGTTTAATGAAAGTTAAAGATAACGTAAATAAGTTCATTTCTGTAAGAACAATAATTAAATTTGATAAAAATTAATTAATGTAACATATGAAATATAGATAAGGAAACTTTCAGGGAGGTAGATAAATTTCTCAGTATCCCTGAAACGAAGTGAGTCTTAAGGAGGGTAGCTGTTCAAAGGGGAGTTTTGGAAACAAATCACTTTAATTACGAAGAGCAACTGGAGAACAGGTTGTAGCAGACGCTCATATAGATATCTCAGATCATTACATAATGACACGTATTACGTAGTGGCATGTATCTTTACATATTGATTTACATATTGGCGGATTTTCCTTGGGCGGGAATATCTTTAGTAGTTTTGTTTTATTAATCTCGAATTTTTACTGCACAAATGGAAACATTTATTTTCGAATAATAAATGGAAAACAGAACGTATTTATTAAACAATTTCTTTTATAAATATTAAATCCGCCACTGTCCTTGGGCCCTTGATCGGATGATCCCTTGTTTGCTTCTGGAGAGTAACTTAGTTTATTGCCCCCACATGGTCATATGGTCATATGTGGTTTAGCTATTTGAGAATAGCTTCTATTCATGTGTATTTTTTTCAATACATAACGATCATCCAATGCCAAATAAAATTAATTAATTGCAGTAATTTCTTTACGTCTCATGAAGAGAGTATATGCGACCTTTTATTTCACACAACTCGAAAGAAAATTTCGAATTAGTCATTCGCAGACCTGACGATCCATTCAGCAATGTTTGGAAATGTGAGAAACACAAGAGTGGTTGGTTTATGTAAATATAATATTTATTAAGCACCATAATTTGTGTGAGAAATTTAGAAATAAAAAATCTTGGCAATATGACGCTGTTGATGTCCTTGGGAGACCACCATACCGTTCGTAAGAAACCAAATACAGGAAATTACAATGGGAGCGAACTTATCAATCGGAAGTATCTGAGAAGCATTTAGTTATAGCAAAACCACAAAAGCGATTGTGAAGAGCTCTCAGCAAAAACTGAACACGCCCTTTCTCCTGTGTTTGTCCGGAACCGCAATAAATGCTCAACGGAAGAAGACGAACAAGCGCTCGATCGGAGGGAGCCGTAAGTACCAAGAGACGGGGGCAGTCAATCTCCAGGGAGTGGAAAGGAGAGGCGCTGAAGAGGCGAAGAGTCAAACACCCTCTATGGCGAAGAATGTCCTTCACCCATCTGTCACATGGGCGTGGATATGCAGACATAAAAGCAGATCTCTCTTAAAATTTTTAGAAATATTATATTTCGATTTTCTATGAACTTTTATCTTATCTGGTTTGCTGAAATTTACTGAAATTTACTGAAATTTTTCAATCCGCATCTGCCTTCAGGACCTTGATCGGAATTGATGGGATGGTCCCTAGCTTGCTTCCGGAGAGTAAATTAGTAGTGTCCTCCACGTGGTCATACGCAGTTTGTACTGCTTTTTTGACAATAAATAAATTTATTTATTTATTTATTACTCGTACAAGATTCACGGTTCACATTACTTCATAAATAAAAGAAGAAGAAGAAGAACTTGGATTAAATATGTAAAACTCATTGAAAATTGACTCTAATTGTTTTAATTGTGAAGCTGCCATAATTTTTATCTTGTCTTAATTTTTATGAATATAAATTGCATGTTAAATCAAAACAGAAGAAAACAATTCTTTTAAAGATGGGCATCTTTTAGAATATATCGAGCAAAAGTGTATTTCTGATCGGTTTTTTTAAATCAGTAAAGTTGCGAAGGTTATTAAAGAAAAAAAAATGTTTCAATACACAAAGATTAATTTACTGAAATATGTTCTTAAAGGTATGGGTTTTATCAGCTTTCATGTACTATTACAACAATTTTGGAAATAATTTTCAATATATAGGGTCCGGGAATGAAGAATACATTACGCCAACACTCAATCTAGGAAAAATCCTCGTATGTTCCTTTCAAGCCGAGGGCTAAAGTCATCTGCAGTACGTGAAAAAGTGAGAATTTTGTTTTCGATTTCCAGTTGTAAAGTCGAAGTTTATAATATTATTGATTCAAGTAACATTATTGGAAACTCAAATAAAGTAGTCTTTATAATAGTATGTTTATCTATTTTCCTGACCATTGCTTTTTCTACTGTCACAACCTACATTTTACAGAAAAAAACGAAACTTGTCTCCTATTTTCGATAACAACCCGTGAATGTTATTGACGAGATGACATCACTACAAGAATATACACCACGACAAAAAATGTCTTACTAGATGTCATCTCGTTGCCTCAGAAAAAAAATGGGAAATTGATAGATGATCAGAAATAATTATTCCTCATGCACTGTTTTGCAATCTAGATCAATTAGTCCTGGCCAAAAGCGTACTACAGTTGTTTGAAGCGGTGACACTATTTCTCTCACATTCTGAATTCTGCCTTGTGCCGTAGATAATGCACACTGCAAATGATGTACTATAAAAAGTAACTTCTTGGCGGTATGTTTATATTTGTATGTTTTGTATTATAAATTAAAAAAATATTTTCGTTAAATTAACATGTATCATACCTTGCAC
>NNCF01126733.1:720298-734345 GCA_002313205.1 Laupala kohalensis | reverse complement strand
TATAATGGACATTAATTGTAATAAAATTTATACTTTAGTTTGCAAATAATGTAGCAGAAAATACTACACGAGTGATCCTAAGGAAGCCAAAATTTTCAACAAATACTTTCCAAAAGAGAACGTTTTGATGGCTTGACAGAGGACTCGTGGAGAGCGCTGTCATCGAGAAATATTTACAGTGCCACGTGACCGACGAGTGGCGGCACGTGTCTATGTGATGGCTTGGCGCAAGTACTTACCCCGCTGTGAGGCTGTTCGGCCACATCTGGAACCTACGGACGAACAGAAAAGTACCCATTACTCACACAATCGATTTCAAAATATATTCCAGTTACACAATATTCATTATTTTATTGAGCTTATATGGAATCATGTATTCAATACATAATTTGAGACCATTTCTTGTTTTCTTCATCAATACTGCGGCAGTTTCCAGTGGATACATTTTGAAGTTATAACAATACTTTCATACTATCTTACTTTCGTACTTCTACAAATCGCGAAGAAAACATTTCTCTACTAAACTATGGCAAAATCGTATCAAATCCTCAGGACATCGCAAATTTGTTTAATTCTTACTTCTCAGAAGTATGTAAAATAACGAACTCAATATATCAAATAAATTAAAAACTAACGCCAGTGAAGTCATGAGAATCATCAGCTCATTAAAAACCAAATTTTCAAGAGGCATAGATGATATACCCGAGTTTATTGTTAAATTTTCGTCCCACGCTATATTAAATCCACTCACAAATATTTTTAATAGTTCTTTATCGGAAGGGGTATTTCCTAACATATTTAAGAGAGCTAAAGTAAAACCTTTACACAAGAAAGGAAACAAACTTAATGTTGGAAATTTTCGACCAATATCTCTACAACCCACTTTCTCAAAAATCCTAGAAAATTGTACTATAAGTGTCTTCTAGATTTTTTATCAAAAAAAAACATTTTCTCTGACGATCAACCCGGTTTCGGAAAAGCTTTCCCACTACAAGCGCCATATTTCCTTTCTTAAACGATGTTACCACATCTCTTGACTGTGGAGAAAATCCTCAGGGTGTTTTTCTTGATTTATCTGAAGCATTCGATGTCATCGATCCCGGAATTCTCCTTTCCAAATTGCATTCTTTAGGCATTCGCGGACTTACACATCAATGGCTAACTTCTTATTTAAAAGATTGATATCTACAGGTCGAAATACCGCATACTAAAAATAAAATATTTCAGCGTTGTCTTTCAGAAATAAAGCCACATACTTGCGTAGAACCCCAAGAATCAATTCTCGGTCCTATACTCTTTTTATAGTATGTGAGCGACATATCATCCACATCAGATTGCAAAATGGTTCTTTTTGCTGACGATACTAATTTACTTCGCACACATGCCAACGCTCAAAAAGTTTTGTCTAACCTTTCGGCTTGGTTCCATGCAAATCGTATCATTGTAAACACTGACAAAACAGTGTCTATGTCATTCACAATAGTCTCACAAAATCTTTTCTCCAGGTTTGTCTTTCTTTAAACGGAACACAATTAAATACTGTTACAAATACAAAATTCTTAGGTTTCCATATTCAAGACAACCTCAAATGTAATTGTCACGTTGACAATCCTAATTCCCAATTAAGCAAATAGTGTTACGCATTCCGAATCTTAGTTAACGTAGTTAGTCCACGTATTTCCCGTTGCGTATATTTTGCAAACGTTTACTCCCATTTACGTTACAGCATCACCTTCTGGGGAATTCCAGTCAGAGTATTCAAACTTTCAGAATTCAGAAGAGGATAGTTCGGAATATTTGTAAATCTCACCCCCGAAACTCTTGTAAACCTTTATTTAAGGAATTAAATATCTTAACACTTCCCTACATTTATATTTATGAAACGGTCGTGTTTGTGAAGACCGAATTACTGAAGTGCCACTCTTGCTTCATTTGAAACAGTCTCGTTCACGAACACAATACACGCAATAGTAATGATATTCATGGTACGATATTCAGTGTCAACCACTCTTTGCCAAAAAGGACCATATCATTCGGGAATCGTACTATATAATTCCCTGCCCAAAAATATACACGATATTATGAACTTGAATCACTTCAAATCCGCGGTAAAAATCTACCTCCTGCACCAGTACATCTGCAATCTTGCACTTGATCATGCCATTGCTGTAGTACTTTTAAAAAAACTTATAACAATTTCAAAAACTATTTTCTTGTATGATTATTGAGTTATAATTCATATTATTTTAGTTTTATGTGTACTTAAATTTGGCGTGGTTTTTACATTAATTCTGTAGCCCCATCCTGGCCCGGGTTTTGATCCGGTATTCCTTTGGGGAGAGGCAGATTTCTTATACAGGTTCTGTAGGCTTAGTCTAGGGGCGTGTTTATTGTAACAATAAATCGTGAATTTAGTGTTATTTCAATTCTTATGATTTTTAAACACTATACTCAGAATAATCTATAGTTCGTTAATAACTTATACATGTAAAATAAATTTTTTGTGTTAATTTATAAACATATTGACATTCTATTAGTATTATAACTCGTAGCTAACTTTTCGTCTCATCTAGGAATTTTAGCTTGAATTTTTGCTTAAGTTTTTGAATCCGCCTCTGCCTTTGGGCCCTTGATCGGAATTGATGGAATAGTCCCTTGAATGCTTCCTGAGAGTAAATTAGTTTGTCCTCCACGTGGTTATACGCAGTTTGAACTGCGTTTTTGACAATAAATTTATTTGTTTAAATTTATTATATCTCATAATATGTCTCCGAATGGAAAGTACACATTGTATATGTGTGAACTTAGAGGTGTAGCTCTTGACACAAAAAATACAATGTTGATTTGCTTGACTAACTTGACTCAGAATTCTTAAAAAAAGATAAAAATGTTTCCTGTTGCAGGGTTATTTGTTGTGTGGTTAGGATAAACAGTGCTGGCAAGTTTTTCATGAGAATTCAGTAATAATAATAATACATGTAATAAAAAAATGGATTATAGAAAAAAGCGGCTAAAAACTTAGTTGAGTTACTCCATGGAAGCACAGAAAGGACCATCCCATCAATTTCGAATCAATCATTATCAAGNATATATATATATATATATATATATATATATATATATATATATATATATATATATATATATATATATATATATATATATATATATATTACTTCGAAAATATTGTAAATTAATTATATAAATTAAAATAACATGAAATGAACGCAATGTAATATTAAAATAATCAAATAATCAATATACAAATTTTAACAATAGTACATTTGAACATGATATAAACATATAAGCACAAAATATGCTTACAAAAAAACCAGAAACTACACAAACATGTTACAATATTGTATTGTAAATACTAGATAACTTTTCTGTGGCTGTGGTTAAATTCAAACTCTCGTGAGTATTTTTTATAAATATTGATTCCGATTTGCAATTTTTTATTATTACAAACATTGCACACGGGACTTTGAATTTACGTACAAACAGAAAAACTATTTGGTATTTACAATACAATATTGTAAAATGTTTGTTTAGTTTCTGCTTTTTGTAAAGTTATTTTGTATTTATATTTATGTTTATATCATGTTGAATTTATTTTTTATGTTTCTTGTTATAATTTGTTTTAATTTGTACCACCTGACGAAGGATTCAACATTAAGTCGAAACGTTGGGAAATTTTAGTCACAAAATATATACTGCTCGTCCGTTAAAGATCGTAATACTTGAATTCTTTATTTAATTGGGATATATAATGGATGTTAATTGTATTAGAACAGTGACTTTAATGTTATTCGTATTTGTTTACGAGAGTATATTATATGCAGTTTGCTAGATTACTACGATTATATTGAAGAGTAACTGTTTGACATGGTCTGCACCAAAACACAGAGGAGAAGCAGAGAAAGTCATGAGCACATTGGAGCACCAAAGAACGAGTGGAGTCGCGTGCATTGTTCGGCGGTCGATGCACACACCCTTGTGGATCTCCTCAGCCCACCCTCTCGCTGCGAGAGCACCCTCACGGCGTGCACAAAGCACCAACCTTCCATCTTCCCCCTTCCCTCTTGCACACATTTGTCCCCACTCTCCGCCACACCTCGCTTACGCAATCCTCATATACTAGGCGTCCTGAACAAGCGGCGCTGTGGTTAGGGACTCGGTCCGAATACCCAGAATATATTGAGATTCATTATTTTTTGCCCATACCGTAGTGGTCCAGTGGTAGGGTCCTCACCTTAAGAACCGAAGTACTCTGGTTTGAATCCCAGCGATATCAGAAGTCTGAATATGACAATGAAGACCGTCCGAAACATAACGTGAGCTATGTGTTTGTTGAATGTGAGAGGTTTTGCCGTGCAATTTCTCGTTTGTTTTTCACATATTTACACCACAAAGACCCCATACAGTTCCTTTACTGTTCATTTTATATATGAATATCAACTCTACCGTTATGTGAACTGTGTACTCTTTTCTGACATCAAGATCTTCAACTATTTATTCACTCTAGCCTAGAACTGAAGGAAGATGTCCGTAGGGTGGCCTATTAGCTCATCCACATGAGGTGGGTTAGGGTGGATAAGAAGATATAGGGTAATGCAAGGATTGTGAGACTCTTAGTTCGGTTTCCCAACAACTTGGCTCACTGTGTTTACTCACTCAATGACTACAGACTTTGGCAGCATTGAGGAGTAGATAAAATTGAACACTGGGGTACCCTTAAACCTAATGTCGGAAAATGTGTGACTGTCATATTTCATCGAATCATATACCTTGTTATTCAACTATTCTTTACGTGTCGCAGCCGTAGTTCAAGGACAACCATTAGGGAGCTGGAGGTCACACATTCTTTCAATCTAAACCCTGGAGCTCACAGTAATGACATAATGAAACGGAGCTACCAGGATCGTGAACTGCGTCATCAAATCATACAGATGTGGTTTGAGAATTATGACGTAAGGACTATTTTTTGGTCCATGTTAGATCTATCCTGTGGTCCATTCATTATGACTTTTGGTCAGCTATTAGTTATGTCAGATTCAGCGCATTCGAAAAAATTAAAAACCTGGGACAGTTTTGCATAAGTCATTGGGTTAATGCGTGGTCGGACTTGAACACGATACTCCTTGAGATAGAAGGGAGTATTCTGCGAATATTCCCGTTGATATAAGGATGATGCTTGATTTGACTTTGAAAAAAAAAAGTTTTTTTTTCGGACTAATCAGAACTGTTGAAAAACTGATCGACATCAAAGTACTCACATCATCAAACTTTTTACATCATCAAACAAACCCATTACCAGATCCTCCTTAGTTTCATCAGCTGTTGCACAAATCATGTTTCACAGAATCATGACTCAGCTTCAAAGACTTTGTATCTTAGTCTTCTTTAAACAATGGCTGATATAATAATACCGCATGATCTCTAAAAAATGACATTTCCTCCTTCTAACATTTATTCTCTGTTCGCGTTTACATTTTTGGCTAATGAACCTGGTATCATTACATTGACAGAACTATAACGTAATTAGATAGAGAAATATACACTTCCGACATGTCAGTACAAGTCACGTAATACTTTTATTTCGAACAAAGAAATATATTGCACTATATGTATGATTAACGAAAAACGAGCAAACTTCATTTTAGAAGCTGAGGTAAGTTAATAATTGAACTGACTTTTAGAAGAACATCCTAAATCTTTGAGAAAATCAAGCAGAGTACACTTTGAGAAGTGTCAATAATCTTGTTGAAGTTGATACCGAATTTGATAACCCATTAGAACAAAGCTCATGAGGGATGTATATTAAAATAGATATTAATGGCTTAAGTGATAATTTGTGTCGTTATAATGACTAAAAATAACTTAAAGAATATTTTAAAAGTCTAAATTCAATGAACGAAATATAATGATAAAAGTAATAGAGAAATGTTGAAGTTGTCATTATGGTTTAGTAGATTGATTGACTGAAGATTAACAGAAGATTCCCACCCAATGAAACATATAAATTCCATTTTTACTTTAAAAAATACCAAATAGAGGAATATTTCATATGTTTAAAAAGGATAAGAAACGAAATATACGACAGAACAGTAAAATACAAGAAATTATNATATATATATATATATATATATATATATATCCTATTTTAAAGAAAATTTCCTGTTTAATGAAATGTGACTAAACTAAATTTTCCTGTGCAACCAAAAAATCAAGTATTGATTCCATGACGCTCAATTTTGCATTTCCATTCCGAGGTAATTGGGGTAAAATTCATCGAAGCATTTAGATGTTCCGATAACAGTTTTTGTATACCTCAGTATGCAATAAAAAGAAATGAAATTCGTTTGCAGTTAACATTGAATGACTCCGATAACAAGTGACACCGCGGGATTTTAATATTTCAAAACGCTGCCACTTAATCCACATTTTTCACAGTTACTTACGACCAGTGTCATGTTGTGATGTGCATGTCCACAGGTTATCAAAATTAAGAGATATGTTAGAGTGAGTTTAACATTTATGTTACAGATGAATTTCACTGAAATATTTACCTTGTTAACTTGGATTAAACTTCATTGCTATTAAATAATTAAACCCCTTAATGATGGTGGAATGGTGTTTACCTGATATTAGGGAAATGTGATTTTAGAAATTCAAGGGATTTCCATTTAAGTAATGTAAAATGTACTTCCTTTTTTGAATTTTAATTTGAACATGTTAAATTGTTTTTCTAAGTACGTAATTCATTTACATGGTCAAAAGTGAAGTAGTCACGATATAAATACAAGAAATTTCATTGCCGTATGAGGTATGTGTATGATTGAACAATTATAGTGTTAACCCAACAAAAGTTAAATATGTGTTTCTGAGGTATAGTATCTTGAACCTGATAATTCTTTATCAGTACTAGAAGGATTAAGCCATTAACATAAATTTGTTTACTCTTTAATTCATACAGCTCCAGTATACCTTCATATTGAGAACTCACGCTTTCCCAAATTATGACGAATAATTTCAAACTTTATTCATTTGAAAATTCTAATAAAAAATCTGGGACCGAATTTTGAAGCAGGGAACAAGTAATTGTTTATATAATTGCATAATTTTTAAAAATAACTTTCTTATTATCAATAGAGTAGTAAGGAGTCGCATGAAACTATTTATTGTAGAAATCCCTCACATAATGGTTTACACAACTTTTTCTTGTGTTCTGATGTACTGACGTCAAAATTATGAGGAACACTAAGTACTTATGAGGTTATACTTATTACTTATACAAAACCTCTCTCGACGAGCTTATTAGGGTACACAAAACTACAAAGGTATTGTTTTGTGGAGCTCTAATATCATATTGCAGTTATATATTTTAGACATTTTCCCCACAAGGGGTTATAAACTCAATTTCTCGATCATACAAATGTTTCACAACTTTCTTCATCTCTGAGACAAAAGTCTCAACTTCGTCATAGTCTCCACTTTCTCATTATCGTCCTATCTCTCTCTCTCTCTCTCCTGTCCTAAACCCTTCATCACTCCCTGTTCTTCATCACGTCCTCGACACCCGTCCTCGCATCCTCGCCGTAGTCCCATCCTCGTGCACCGTTTGCCCGCCTGTCCTCGCATCCACGCTGAGCTGATCCGAGCCTGAGGTCTGTGAGGGATTTGAAACCGCTCCGGAAGCGCGATACGTCCGAATACCCGGTCTGTTATTTTATTCGCGAAGGCTTATCGCTGTAGTGCATTGGACAACGTGTAAGTTAGACCCGATTTGGGAGCTATAATCAGATTACCGTTCGTGAAACAGTTTTTTCAATTTGTTTTTATGATGCCCATGCCCTGGGACGTTTGAGAGAGGAGGGCCTTCGGGGCCCAACCAAGCACTACGCCGGTTCCAGAATAAAAACAGAACAAAATAATCTGTGACGTCATGTATGTCCCAGATACACGTCGCTGAGCCGCAGACGTCATCGGACGCAATGTTTAAATGATTTGGCGTGTTTGTGACAAAAATAACATAAACCTCACCAAAATAAAATAGTTTGTGATAAGCTTCGAACATTGACATTTAACGCATCGAATGGAATTTCTATTTCAAAAGTAAATTTATCGACGTGACATAATGTACTTTACAAACAGAGTCAGTTCCCGTTCTCTTTCACTTCATACACAAATAACTGATAATAAAATCAACATGATACATGAGATATTCATCCGTAATGTAATGATAACATTAGAAACAAATAAACTATTTTTGAGATAATGAAAAATGAAATACATAAAAAGTTTGAAAACTTTATACATTTCGACGGAATTATATGTTAAAGAAACTATCACAATGAATATTCTCTAGTCTATTTGAAGGTCCTTTAATATATTTAATTACTTTCGAAGGAAAATCATTAACTAAATTCATTATGCTGAATCATTGTAAGACTTTTATTACCATTATTATCTTATTTTATTTTTATCTTAGGGTTTGTTGTGCGGGAAATAATCCATGCACAAGGCAGAACTTTATATTTCGATAAGAAAAATGTGTCTGTCTTCCATTGTTTCTGGACTTTGTGCGACAAATTGCTATACTTCGGATCCTTTTTAAAATATGTTTTTGCATACGGACGTGTTAGGGATCAGCATTGATATATCTATTGTATATACATAATTTTACTTAGTCAACGAAAGTAATCAGTTAATTTTGTCCAGAAGCGCTTCTGGTTAGAATCGTTCTAAGCTGAATAAAGTTTGTATCGCTTTTATCCTAATACTGGGTTGGAGGAAGGGGTTAAAGATCCATTTTTGAGTGAATTTTTCGTTAAATAAGAGACCCAAAAAGATCTAAAAATATCTATCCAAATTTTAAAAATTGGTTGAAACGCAAATTTTAAGTTTGGTAAAAAATGATTGGCGTCGTGTCATACAGTTCTGTGCGATCATATTTTAGAGAATTTGCACAAATTTTTAAAATTTGAAACGACTGGTATCCAACATTTTTTAAATTTCATTACTTTTTTGGTTTTGCTTCGAAATTACAACTACTTGTCATTCTTATAATCTGTTTACTCTAATACAAATTTAATAGCTTCTCCACCCGCAAAACGCGCAGACGAATATCACTCAAAGACTTACTCATTCACTTCCATGTCAAATTCCTAAATGTTACCTATCAAACATAAATTTCGATCACAGTCTTCCGGTCTAAGGATGAGCTCACGCCTGCGATGACTATCACCGAGCCAGGTTGCGGAGACCTCTCTGACCAAGCGTTTCCCTCTACTGCCGCTAATCGAATAACGCGTGCCCTCCTCGACGCCCCATGCAGGACCCCCTGCGGACATGTGTAGGGTCTCCGGTGAAACCCTTTAAGGCGCATGCCACGTGGGCCACCCCCGTTTACTGTCCGTCGCCAGCGCTTCGACGTCAGCGCGGCCACCGCCACCTACATCGCCTCCCGACGCGACGCTCAGTCTGATGCGATTAGCACCGCTGCTACCTCGTTTGAAGCAGCCCTTGACTTGAAGATACGCCAACAAGAGGTTTCGAGCGGTTTGCCAGCTAATTGATTTGTACGATTCACGTAGTCATTTCCATTATGATCTAGATGGGGATACTAATTGTACAAAAGGAAATATGTCCCTCCCATTCGGCTCATTTTAAACTTGAAAGGAATTTACGAGTTGAGCTCTTTCTTTGGTACTTTAGTTACACTACCACTCATCAGAAAAATAATATAATTTTTCGAATGAATTATTTTAAGAGAATTTGTTACTCAGAAAGTATGCATTATGGGTTACCCACAATACATCACGAACACTAAATTCAAGTTTTTGAAGTGTAAGAAGAACGAATACTATTGTGATACATTTTGGACCCTAATTATCATGGGAAAATCCAAATTATCCCGGGGCAGGTTTTATAAATCTTCAAAGTAATTCAAGGAAAATAAGTGGAGTTTTTAACGTTACTAATCTTCCTGAACACGAAAGCAACGAGACCCTGCTTAGTCATTAGTTTCTTAAGAGAATCTTGTGAGTCTGGTCAGCTCTTTGTCATCTCTAATTGCTTGCTAATCAGGGAGAATGCAAGAAGAGAAAATATATTTTTTCAAACAGTAAATCATGTCTTCTTAGTCCATTCATTTAACTGTTCATATAACCTAAACGGGGAAAGTACTACTGATTTTTTTGCTTCTTCATGATTTACGGAGTGCAGAATCTGAATTTTAACTTTGTTACCCCGAAAAAGCTCGGATAATATAAAAAAATATGAAACAATATGTTTTTGTTGGTCTTTGCGTATTGTCTTGTTTTTATTTGTTTTATTATGAGGTGGCAACGTTGAAATTCGTAATAAGCTCCTCTGAAAGCACAGAGAAGCAAGTATTGATAACTTTTCAAAAACTTTCTTGAAATCGTTGGAATAAAAGAATCGCGTTCTAATGGGTAAACTAGTCATATGATTAAAAAAGTACGCATAAGTATGTTGTGGGAAATTGATGATAACGAATTAAAAAAACGATTGTGGATTTCATAAAATTAACAACAATTAATTTTTTTCATTTCTAGACTCTTTTTACTGCCAGAACTTTTTCAAGGCAAAAATAAAATTTGAAATCAGCCTCCCCCTAAAAAATAAATAAATAAACAAATTAGAACGTTCTCAATACTTTTCGGACTTTAATCTCGAAAACAGTCGGAGAGGATGTTTTCGTACTAAGAGTACGCTCAATAGTAAGTTCGGGTTAGTTACATGACCGCTCTGTTATTATAGTTTTATATAGTATTTTAAAATAACTAATGTAATTACACATTTGTTCATTAACCAGTATGAAAGTAGTTGTTCAAAATTTTGCAATTGCAGATCTTGAAATTATTCTGAACAGTCCTGAAATCTTCCCCTACACACCACGTTTTTATGACTCACTCCGCATTATTTTTAGGGATCCTTTATTTGAATCCGACAAAAACCTCTCCTGTCGACACAGCCGACGTAAAAACCCTACTAACATATTTTCCTCACAGAATGAGTTACCTTTTTCTTTTAACCCTCACGTCCTGGGTCGTGGCTATTTTTCTCGTACGTTTCTACCCTGTCCTCTAACATCGCCACGCGGCGTCAGTACGTCGACATCGGGATTACGTTTCCATGGTGCTGATAAGGTTCATAATCACACCACAGGAGGCGTGCGCATCTTTCAACTCGTCGGTGGCGGACTCCGAGCCACACAGGCCTGCTAAAATCGGATTCTACGCCACGCCACGCGCTGCCACGCAACGCCGCACTGTGCCACACTCACAGCAGCGGCGTTATTCCATAATGCGCTCATTTTTTTTGGAGAATGGGGGTACTTATTTAATCAGCGGGAAAATGGGACGCAGGAGGCTTACATGCAAAAGAACTTGTTCTCATTATATTAAAAATACGCTCACAGTAGGGCACCCACCGGGAAGTGTTCGAAGCGTTTATGTCTCAGATAGTTTAGGAAACATAACTATAGAACAGCGGTATATACTTATCGTAACCCGCGGGCCGTTTTCTGAACACTTTCGATTGATTGTTATGTTACCCGTCGAATAAAACTAATAGTTTATTACAAACTAACTATTAGTTTAATTACATATAAAACTATTAGTTTTATTATATATAAAACTTAGTTTTATAAGTTATATGAAATTATTACAAATAAAGTTTATTCGTAACGCGATATTCAGATTCTCATCAACAAATTTATACTATTCCAATCTGTAAAAATTAAATATTATATTTCTTTACTTTTTAAAATTATATTTAGTATTATAATGAAATATTTTTATATTAAAATGTATAATTGGGTAATTCCGAATACAATTTTTAAATTTCTTTCACCGGACATGCCACGAAAAATATTAATTCTGACTGAATAGATTTATAACACAAAGTTATGTCCTCATGTTTAATGAAAAAATGTATCTAAAATGCAATTTAAGTCGCGGATCATTAAAAAAACGTTTCCCGTTGGACAGCGCTGGTTTAGGAAGTAATGAAATAGTCAACTACAGATATGTGAGATTGGTGAACGATTTTTGAGGAGTAAGAATAAACCTTGAAGGTCACAAAGTTGAATTGCGGGAAATAATTAATTAGACGGGTTTGTTGTGATGTGCTCATAATTTTTAACAAATGCCTTAACTATTTTCGTAATTCGATTTTTTTTCAATTATAGATGCACTTCTTCATTCAGGTCAGTAAACTTAATACATCATTCTCACTACTTCTTATTTTACCAACTTATTTCCAATCTAAATTATGATTTCTTAAAGAAAAAAATTGTGTTTCTCTTTTATCAACAGTATAATTAATTTTCCTGCTTCTCATCTTCGTGTAACTAACGTTAATTATTTTTTATAATGACTCCCAGAATTATTCTAATAAGCAGACCAGATTTTGGTGAAATTAGTGGCACCAGGATACGCCTCAAAATGTACGAGAGTCATTCTGCGTTAATAGTTCAAAAATAACGTAACGAATGTAAATCTAACTTCATATATTGGGTTTTTATGAGAGGTTTCTTTCATGTACTCCAGATAAATGCCGCTCCCAGAACTTGACGCTCTTAAAACATCTACTCTGAATCCTTTTCAATTTCTGTGGGTAAGTGAAAGTATTGACCAAGTCACTTAAAAACCTAACAAAGTCATTAAATAAAGTACCATTCACCTGGAATATTTGCTCAATTTGTTTCGAGTGTTTTCGGATACTTGGTTTTGTCATATTTATTACGAATACATTATCTCTTTAGTTGCTTCGTCTCAAACCACATAAAGAGCAGTAATGAGGTCTTTCCGGTAAGGTGTGAATCAAAGATGTAAACTATTTAACAGTGTTTTTCTCCATTGCTTTACTTTTAATTCAGCGAGGGCTCTTTCATAGGAATATAGGCCATCCTTAACTACAATTAAATGACGGAGAAATTGGCAATATTAAGGATACGGGGTCTCTGTATTGCAACGAGACAACCCAAAACTATTGTTGGAAACCGCTGATCTAGGTCAATATTGATCTATACGCTGCCAACTAATACAAATGTTTGGCACTGAATAAGATATCTCGATATATTTAATATTTTCTGATGTTCGAGTTAAAATGACCGAGAACTCTACGCAAAAAATGTATCAGGTCAGTTTTATATTCGAGTTATAATATCCAGGAAAGATTAACTAACATTTCTCTGTCACTGGAAAGAAAATATATATTTCTAGGACGATTGGGTAAAATGCAGTTGATACATTGTTAGAGCAACATGCAACCACAACTCCATACATAAAAATTGAAAAAGGATATAGTGAGTCATCTGTATCAGATGGCAGTACGTTTAAATATTTCAGTTCAAGGAGCATTGCTGTTAACACCACAAAATAAATCCGTTTAAACGATATGTTATGGGAGAAGGTAATATAAAATTTGTTTCTGAATACATTTTTTATTGGTAAACATGTAGTTTTAAAGAACTACGGAACACGCAGATGAAACATTTACCAGACACACGACAAAGGAAAATAGATGGTCAATTGGTCAATCCTCCAAGACCAAAGAGTTTTAATGTTTTGTGTATTGAAAATATACTTCAGAATCTAAATATCAATTCTTTTTAAAACAGACAATACATAGTTATTCTTATGTTTTTATTTACTTAGTTTGTTTTATATTTGAGATTTTGAAGTATACATTGACTCTCACGAAAAGAAATGATTCGACGGAAACCGGCTATGAACACGGACATATTATAAAAACTTCGCAAAATAGTTCCATTTATATACTCGTACAATATTCTGCATTATCCGAAAATTCGTTAAGGAGTCGTCCCGTCCAAAAATTTTTATTATACATTTAAAATGGAATTATTCTTTGTCTACATGAATATTGATCATTTACCATTTATTAACAAATAAAAAAAGTGAAATTGAGAACTGAAAAATTTCTAATATTTTAGGACAATTTTGTCAGTTAAGATAATATTTATATATTTTTTGTTGAAAAGTCTCACCCCCCCCCC
>NNCF01126733.1:699920-720293 GCA_002313205.1 Laupala kohalensis | reverse complement strand
CCCCCCCCCCCCCCCCAAAAAAAAAAACATTTCTCCCGTTCCTGCTTGCAGCATCCTGAAAATACTAGTGAATACGGTGAACTGTGATGCCAGCGTGTTAGTATTAGCAGCACACGGCTGCTGCTTCGGCAGGGGCTAACAAGGGTGACACGCGCCAGTTAATGCAAAGGACACTCTTTCTTCCCCTCGGGCTGTTTTAACCCCTTCCTCCCTCGATCCAGTCGCTGAAGGGCACAAACTGGCCACAGCGCCTCCACCCAACTTCTGCTCCTCGTTTAACGATGCGTTCAATGATCAACAACCTCCCTTTTAAATTGCGAATCAAAATTCCTCATTTCTTTGTCAACCTAGATTATCATCGTATCGTCATTTAAGTTGTATTTTACAAATTTCTAGGACAGTATAGAATGTAGGATACCTTAATTTTCGTAATATAATTTTTTCTTATCGGTTAATTATAAATAATCGATCAATTATTTTGATCATCAAGGTACGAGTATTAAGGTGAAGCTCATACAATTATTTCTTTTACCTAGGCAAAATATTATTTTATGATTCCAATATTTCAATATATTTTCAATTATTATTTGACCACTTGCAAGGCGTGTAACTCGAATTTATGACATTTGTATTTATAAATATTATACGCCAGTAAACGGTCGAACAATAATTGAAAATAGATTTTCATATAATAGACGTAATTACTATCGTGGTGTCAATATATAAAAACTAAGACGTTCTCTTACGTTTTTGAGAAATAGTATTTTATGAGATATTTCAGCAAATATTTGTAGGAAAATATTACAGATCGATAAATAGGCATAAAAAAAGTAGAAGTGCCAAATGAACCTACTAATAAGGCCACCCTAGTACACAACTACTCTAGTAAGAGGAGCTTACATCGCATCCATCGTCACAAATGTAGAGCTAAAATACACCAAGAAGTTGCAAGATGTAGAGTGGAAATTCTATTACAATTAGCGTCCATTATAGAATCAAATTAAGTAAATAATTGAAGACTTACGATCTTATGACGGACGAACACAATGTATTTTGTGATATAAAGTTCGACATAATGTTTCGACAATGTTGACATTTAGATTTAATGTTTAAGTTGTCGTCAGGTGGTACAAATTTTTCGTGAATTTTGTGTTATTTCAATTCTTACGATTTTTAAACACTATACTCAGAATAATCTATAGTTCGATAATAATTGGTACATGTAAAATATTTTTTGTGTGTGTTAAATTACAAACATATTGACTTCTATTAGTATTATAACTCTTAGCTAACTTTTTATCTTATCTAGGAATTTTGCTGAAATTTTTGTATCCGCCTCTGCCTTAGGACCCTTGATCGGAATTGATGGGATGGTCCCTTGCTTGCTTCCGGAGAGTAAATTAGTTTATTGTCCTCCACGTGGTCATACGCAGTTTGTACTGCTTCTTTGACAATAAATTTATTATTATTATTATTATTATTATTATTATTATTATTCATAAGGTCGTGAGTCTTTTATTATTCATTTAATTTGATGTAGAGTAGATTTTCTACTCGCAGCGAACATCGATCTTTTCTCACAGTTAATTGTAACTTTCCTCTATCTTGTGTTTTTTACGAATGCGAGTAATCTTTCCCACAACTATAATCTATCTAATAAAACTGTTTGAGTTAGTTGTATATCACATGGCTCTGTGTTAGTTGAAGATGTATATCACAGTGTTAGTTGAAGCTGAAGCAAGAGCAAAAACTCATGTATGTACTTCATATTAACATGATCACTACGGAAGAGGTTAAGATAAAGAAATGACAAGGTTCTCCACAAAAATATTTTGCAAGAAACATGATTTTATGTGATGTCTGTAAGAAAATAAATTATGAACTTTGCACAGATTTGCTAAAAATGTTCGAGTCGTTTTCTACGAGTACACCGAGTAGGAGGATAATTGGTTTTTAATTATTATTTTAACAGTTATTTCCTAAACATGTGAAAAGAGGAATGTTTCCGAAGGGCATGCTATACTGTTCTGAATAATGTGCGAGCAAATTTTATACTTTGTTTTCTTTAATTACTATAATACAAATACATTATTCGTGGTGCATGTGAATATGACCATATTTGCTGTTTATGCCATTATTATCTAACCAAATTACGTTTGCTTACAAAAAATTCTCAAATTAAAAAAAGTTATGTAGTACATTTTGTATTCTTTTCATAGAACCAATTAGTTAGAGAGCAAGATTTATTGGTGATTTATAGGTTATTGACTGAGAATCCCAAAGCTTAAGATGGTTATACTTGTTTTCCGAAATATTTGGTATTAATTCCTATCTTTACTTTGGTAAGAAATACAGTAAGAGTAACCGAGTTCGTTCAATGTATGTTTATTGTAATACATTATCAACAACGTAAATTAATTATGCATGAATATCAAAATGATTGATGAAGAAAAATGTAATATTAATGAAAATTTAACGTTTTGGTCAAAACTCAGGTATTTAAATTTTTGATACCAATTGTGCTACAAAATAATAATGCGAAAATAGGGGTAATGTTTGTATACAATATTGCTCATCACTAATTTAATATTTTGCATCTGTCATTGCAGACGAAATGACTCCGGGCTTATAAAAGTGAATTTATTCATATTTATTTGATGTATAAGAATAGTAAATTGCTTGTGATTTCATTGTCTATAAGAATTTGTTCAAAGAACATTTTGATGTATAAGAATAACCAAGCAAATGTGTTGTATGTCAAAGGTTTTTGAAAGTATACTTTTACTGTGCTTTGCCTCTCGTAACTAACTCTTATTAATGTGCGTGATCTGCAATGGATGAGATTACAATCCGATTCACATTTATATTAAAACATATATTTTATCTTACTTTTGTAAAGATAGTGGTAAAAATGTACGTAAATGCCATTTTTGAAGTTTCAAAAGAAAACACCTTTGTTATGAATGTTTTAATTCTCCAATTTGTAAGCCAATATTGAAATACTCACTCTAGTAATTATCAATTCATGAAGATTTAATTCAAATCTGTTCATAAAACATTAAAAATTAAATAGGATTTAGTAGCGTGAATGCTGAGAGATTAATTTGAACTCCCAAAACTCTTCAATCCGTGGATAGTAAATACCAAAATAAATCTCGGTTGTGAATTTGATTATCTAGATAGAGTGAGTATAATTTAATATATCATTGTTTAAGCAATATCGTCGGTGTGGCGTGAGAAGAAATATAGTAATAGTAACAGAGGGAGGAAATCAGTGGAATTAATATATCTGGGGAAAATTCTTCGTAGTATGGTATAGGTAATACATTGACTTTTGATGAGTTCTTTTGAAAGGGAAATGAATTAAAGATGAAAAACTGTACACTCTTCGCAGAACCATAACAAGTTTTATAAAGGTGAAACAAGTAATGGAAAATTTCCCTAATTACTGTCAAGGGCGAAGATACATCTTTTCCATCATGCAGAAAAATCTTCCAAGCACAAGCAAATAATTTCACAATTCTCAGGTAATGTATTATTTATTAATAGTGGATAAATTTCTTCAACTTGTCAAAAATATTTTTGTTTAGAACACATATATTGTGCTAGTAGTTTAACTCACTATTATTTTTCTATAGCGACCTCTCATCGGCTTCACAAAGGAGTATTTGTTATTTTTCTTTATAATTTAGTTAAGACAAAAGTAGAATGTCTAATAATACTTTTAAAAGATTATTTAAAATATTTCTTTGTACGCAACATCGCTATGACTCTAATTCGAGTTCATAAACGCCCTTATAAAATATAAACAATTCATTAAAATGGAATATTTTATAGAAGTTTTTTGTCCTCGTTAAATGAACACAAAACGTGTTTATTTAACAAGGATTCATATTTTCTATCTGTAGTCGAAGTATTTTAAAACGTCCATTTTGACACATAGGCCTATATTCTGTTCATTCAATGACGTATTTTTTTACGAGTTATGAGCAGAGTTAATCCACATCAATTTCTATCGTCGTGTATAATTATATTACATTCTTTGTTACAACAGAAAATTATATTTTTATTTTAAGAAATTATCTACATTTCACAAAATCTCTCCACGGGAAGAAGAATATATACAAGAAAAGATGCGAAAGAGTGCATTTACAAGACACGATTCTCAAAAGCAGTCTATAGACATCATAACTATTCTCAATGTGATTTCTGAGAATTCCACCCATTACTTCTTTAGTCGCAGGGATCTCTAGTCTTTTGGTGAAGTACGCGATGGCGAGAATTCAACACAAATGCATGTTGACGCTGAAATCTCCTGGAATACCACTAAGGAGCTTACAGACGAATCGATGTTCTTTGGGAAGGAACGGTTAAAGAATACGAGACTTACTGATGGTCTCTCACGCAAATCCAAACGTTACATAAGTAGGTTATTTGAAAACACACTGATTCCGTGGGGTAAAGGAATAAGAAAGCACAAGTTTATGAATGAATGTACCAAGCAAAGTTTAATAGGACACTTCGCCCTGTTTTTTTTGTCTAAAACAAGTGTTTATTGCTATTTATATGTTTCTTAAAATGTATACTGTAATAAAAAGTCAATCACAACAGTATTTGTTCTTCACAAATTTAGAGAAATATCATACTGAATCATACACAGAAATATATGAAAAAACTTTTAAGAAGGGAAATTATAATATTAAAAGATAAAAAAAACAGTCGTTGTTCTTAAAAGTTATTTTCATTTTATGGATATAATATGACATTATGAAGTTTGAAATATAAAAAATCCTCGATTTGTGTAGACGGGTTTCATCGTTCTGACGAGTTATACAAAACGGACAAACAAAACCCTAGGGCAAAAATTTATTCAAATCTATATTTGAATTTATCGAGTCTTTTAAATTTTAAAACAATTTATGTAATAAATTTCTGAAAAAAAAATATTTTCATTGAGTAATTTTTCCCATTTCACTCGTCGTTATGTAAATTAACTATTGGAAAGTATAAAATAATAATAATAACTATTTAGTTTTCACGAGATGTTTGTGAATGTAACTCAAGTGATAACAGTATTTGGACTTTTAAAGTTCACCTAAGTGAAGTTAAGATTGTATCATAATGCTTTTGTGATCGATTTCATGACATTTAAAATAAAAAATTGATGTACAGATGGATAAAACGATATATTACTTTCCAAAAGATAATGTTTTGGAACAACCAGGAATGAATATTTCTACCTCATGTTAGAAGATATGAAAGTTCATTGCAATTTTCTGTGAATTAAAAAACGCTGGAACGTTCTGAATTCTTTATTTTAAGGATAAGGAAAGAAAGAGAATTAAAAACTGGGAATGCTTAACGCTATTCATCTTAGTAAATCACAAGCAATAAGAACCAAATGTTAAGTATTACTATTATAAAATAATTATTAACATTCCGAATCCATGGGAGACAGATATGAACTAACGGTTATGTAATGTTAATATAATATTTTTAATATGAATTTTTTTTAACATTCCAAGAGCCTATAATCAATTTCCCTTTTCCTCGCCAGTTTCGTCGTTTGTTATCCGTTATATTCCGATGCTGCTTGCCAGAGTGTTTAGAATTTTTAATTTTTACGAATGATGAGGAGTTGGCTCAACATCAACCCTCGTCTTTTATCCGGGAGAGCAACGACCCTCGAAAATCAAGAGTTGGACCACTAAAATAATGGACAGAGTGCAACGGAAGGCTGTGGTAGAGCAGGCCAAAACGTTCTACAAAGGAATGTTGAAGTGCCTTAGAAAAAGAAGTAGTATGAAAATTTCTTAAATTTAATGTTTCTTTTTATAACCATCGATTTCAGGTTACTGATGGTTAAAAAGTTCTGTTATATTTTTATGAGTAATATTAATTTGTAATAATAAATTTATACAGATTTATAATAATAATTGTATTTTATATGTAAGATAGAAAAATAAATAAAAACATCAACAATGTTGTATATTGCAGCTAGCAAGCCAATTCTGGGAAAAGTCAATCCACCTAGTTAATAGTGCTTTGATCGCTAGTCTCGCCGTTGATATGAAACAGCACTAAAACGTGCTCCTGAACCGAGTGTCTCATTCCCGTGTCCCAGCGGTGGCTGTGTTTACTGCCCGTCTTAGCCGACACCTCGTTCGCCCCCCGCAGCCAACGAAGCACCACGGGTGTGTTTGCCCTGGGGCCCTTTTCATCGCGAACCCTGCCGTGCGATGGTGGCGGCTTCGCCGGGGGAGCCGCGAGGGACGGAGACAGCCCTGGCTCTGGAAGAGCCAGCCAGGGCTGAGCCGGCGGCGATGACTTCGCGACGCGGCGGCTGCGAAGAGAGAGATACGCGCAACGAGCAGCATTTGATGTAAACGTGTGCACGCCCCGTCACGAGGGATATAGCAGATAACGCATACTGTGCTCTCAGCCACGAAATATGAAATACTATGCTAGAAACAATTAAAATATATTAAATTGATTTGTTATTTCAAATTTAAACATTCTTGATTATTCTACGACAATTATCGTCCATTACACAATCAAATTAAATGAATAGTTCAAGATTTACGACCTTTATCAGTAACCTTTAACAGTATATAAACTCCTTCGTAACGCGTGAATTATTTATTTAATTCTTAATTACTGACCTCGTTATTCATAACGAGTGGTGGGATTTCTTATAACAATAGTCGATAATACACGATATTTTACACTGCCAACGTTTCGGAATCCTTGATCAGGGCTGCTATGTAATGTTGGTGTACAAAGTATGTTGCGGGAGTATGATAGGTAACGGAGTGTGCTTGGATATAACTTTTTTTCAGTACAACATACACATAGCAGACAAACAGGAAAGGACTAAAAATATATTTTTTCGTGACTGGTGTTATACGAGTTGTTAGATTCACATAATTTTTCACACAATATAAAATTTCCCCTATATTTTATTATAATTTGAAGGTAAATCAAGTTTTATTTTAAATTTTCCGGACTGCGCAAAGGCAAATTTATTAACAAATTTTTGTCTTTGATACCATCATCCCGTAGTAAAGTTTTGAAACCAAAGTTGCTTTTGTAACAATCAGACATAAATGCTGACGGGTCAGTTATTTTAATTTCATTCAACTTAATGTAGTTAAGATTTAATTTGGAATAATCGATTGAAAAGGATTTTTTCACTTTGAAAACAGAATGCAATAAGTAAAAACAGCGAAAAAGTGGAGATTCTATTTATTGCAGATCAGCAAGTGTCGCTGATATATTATTATTATTATTATTATTATTATTATTATTAATGGATATATTATTAAATACATACTATTTATACTATTTCCGCTATACAACAAACAATACGAGAAAGTCTACTAATTTCTAGTAACTTGTCTTCGCCCGAGATTATCTTCCGGCTTTTAATGAACACGTCAACAAACAGCTAAATGCCATTTTTCCTTCCCTCTCTTATGAGAGCCTTCGTTTCTTTCAGTGTCTTGATAGGTTTTCAATAATATATGAGTATACAGTACATTACTCCTAGCCTCAGGGTACAATACTATAAAAAATATTGAGTACATTCAAACGATACAAAAAAATAATTATCCTGGTAATAATAATACAAGTATAATTGAATTCTTAAGATAAAAATTGAATAATTCATCCCTTCAATTTGAATTTTGGAATAAATATTATGTTAATACAGAACACGATACATTGCCCGAGAAAACAATTATTAATGAAGAGTATCAGAAGAAGAATATGTGTATGTTTAATTCCCATTGTTACTTCAATAAACGTACTAACTGATATAATGATTACGTTTTATTTATCTTGTGGAGAGATATTTATCATATGGAGATGGATACCTTGTGTTAAGTGAACAGTCACCGCAAATACTTCAAAAATTACTGAAGTCGTGGAAGTTTGCGCATTAGTACGCAATATAACAAGACATACACTTAAAAAATATTACTAAAATTAAAAATTAAATAATTTTTTGATTTAAAAAGTATGTTACGTCTTTTTTATAAAAATAATACCATTGTTTATTTTATCTTCTCTATTTTTATTTACTCTTAAATATACTTAATAAAATATCTATATAAAATCTTTTCGTTGTTTTTAATGTTAAAATTTTGTTTTTTCCCTCTCACCCCAAAAATACGGTAGTGTAATTTGCTTCAAACGTATAATTCAGGGAAGATATTACATAATATCCTGTTTTCGCGACGTAATGATATAAACTCGACATTCTAAAACAACTTTTGCGATGAAATTAACTTTGTAATAAATTTAACTTATTTTCACAAATGTTGGTAAAATCGGATACTGCTAGATTAGTCATAATTAATTATACTTGAAAAACGAGTGTAGACATTTTAATTTGCATTTAGTTCTGACCGTTTCTTTCACGTGTAAACAGATTTCGCATGAACTGTCAAAATGTAGCGAAAACAGTTCAAAGCTGACTGTTGACGAATCATATCCCTCAAAACAAAGGAGATCTCTTGCCGGAGCCACCTAAAAGCATCGCAAATACATAAGCTGGGAATTAAAAACAAAGTGAAATTGGAACATGTGCGTACGAAGCAAACACGGCTTTCTGGAGTGGTTTTAAAAACCAAAAAGTCAACTGAGAAGCGGTGTACCAGAAAGACAAATTAGAAATCCTGGCAGAAATGCGTAGTTGGTATCATTACAAGAGATAAGTGAGTAATTGAAGAACTAGACATAATAATACAACTACAATAGTAGTGAAACAAGTCTCATTACTATTAAAGCAATATTTTTTAATTTGAAAATTCAACACTCACTGTAACAAAGTTATTGCTCAGTGATTAATATTTAAAATTAATTAAATATCGTTGACACTCTAACTACAATAATAAAAAGTATGAAAATTTTAATACATTTAAGTAAAATAAACACTGTAAGAATGATAGTTTAGAATTGTCTAACACTATGAAGTGAATATATTAAAACATTCCACAACTAAAGTTTAAATATGCGTCAAGATCATGGTTACACATTAGAATTATTATAAATCGATTAATTAAATTTTAAATAAATAATTAAAGACTTACAACCTTTAACGGGCGAATACTGCATGTTTTGTGATTGAAAGTTAAAGTCTTTATTTATTTATTTAATTGAAATGAACGTTAATTGCAGTAGAATTATTTTTTAAGTTTACAATTAAGAAAAAGCAGAATATTTCATCCCTTGTTTTTATGTTAACGTGGATGTTATGAATAGCTCATTTACCGGCAACATTGCTTACGACAACATTGTCTATCTGTCAGTGAGACATTTTCCACATTATTTGTAATAATATCTTTACATTTTTGTATATTTAGAAGAACTTATGGCGAATAACGTGTATCGACATTAAGCGATATAACATTTGGATGAATACTTGTGGTATACCTGTGGCACAGCTCAGATTTTTCTAAACGCTAGAAAATAATCAGGGAAGATATTTGATTTGCTAGTACATTGGAAACCGCACATAAAAACAAATATGATTTTTTTTCCTTCGGAGGATACCAGTAAAATAGAAACAATTAAAAAACAAACTCATGCACTTACGTATATTTGGAATGAAGTTATGTTACTACCTGAAAGACGTTCACATGCCTTCCCGTGACAACTTTCACTCCCACATATTTTTGGTATAATTAGAACTTACACCACAAAATAAATCGTTTTCCATGTTGTTATTTGACAACAACTCTTTGACAACAATTAATTTACTAATACATCTTCCCTTTTTCACCACTCATCTGAGGATTTTTAACTATAAATTATTATTAAAAAATTATGAGACGAATCCCTTGATAGGAAAGTATTTGATATATTTACTCGTTTTCGCGAGATCTAATTAGAGATATGTGAATTAAAATCTAAACAGAGAAATATTGCATTCATTTTATTCCAATCTGAAATTAATTATTCTCCTTGTAGATACTGAAACTTTTATGCTACATTTATTTTATGCCAGCTCAACACTCTTCCAAGTACTCCATACCATTATTTAGAATTTACATAGAATGCGGTAGATGGTTCGATAATGAAGGAAGAACCACAGAGCAGAAAATAATAACACTCACAAAATATTCTGAAAATGAATTTAAAGATGTTCCACAAACAATATTTTGAATGTTTTGAAAACAAACTTAGTATCATTCACTACAGGTAACCAATAAAGTAAAAACAAGGTACAAATTCTTGATAACGCACGAATCATTTGTATTCAGCACAAAACAATACGTATGATAATAGCACGCCACAGCAATTATAAAAACACACAGTATTTTACAGATCCGTCCCCCAAAACAAAATTATACACACGCAACAATATTTACTTCTTTTCCGTTTCGAGTTTCCGTCCCGTAAAAAACACGTCCAGAATTCACCTCCTTGATACCATTTCTCCGACACTTCAAAGCACATCCGAAAATATTAATCCCTGATGACGCCAAATCACTAGGTGCTAGAACTTCACAGCATAACAACTTCTGTGACAATCTCGCCAGTAGTTCCCGAACATATTTACAACACGTTGCCTAACGACGGCACCTCTTAAAAACCCGTGTAAGAAATAATAGTGAAGGCACACTAGTAAACTTTACCGACAAACACTTTAGTTAAACCGAGCAGACCACGAGGAGCAACGTGCGCGGAGCAGGCGTCACTTGACCACTGGCGCCGCCGCCGTCCCCAAAGGGCGATCGCAACGCGGGGGCGGCGGCGGCGCGTGGCGGGTTTCGAACTCGGGCTGCGGTGTGGACGACTCGTCAGCGGCGGCGATGGAGACACGACGTGCCAAACGGCCCGCGGCACGAGAACACTTCGCGCCGCAGCGGCGGCGCCGCGGCGTCTCGTTCGCCGACCGAAGCGGTCGCCGCCGCCGCCGCTGCCTGCCGGCGCCGTCTCTGCGGAAAAACACTCGAAGGCACACCGGTGCCGCCGGACGCCCAAGTAGGTTAAAGAAGTTAAAAGAGTTATCATAATAGTATTTGCCGGCTAAGCAAGCCGAGCTTGCAAACAGTCGACGCTTAATAATCGGCAATAACACATCACACAAGATCAGTCTTAGTAATCTTCTTAGCCCCTCGGAGGCGCAGCGCCGCCGCTGTTCAACATTTAAAGGAGATAAAACACAATAAACTCACCTAAGCTGTCAGAAATCTGTTACTGAATGCGGAGGCCTTCCAGATAAAACAAGCCTTAAGCCTGTTACCGAGCAGCTTAGACCGTCTCAAACCGTATTAAATAAGACCACGATTGATCCAGTGCAATCCCCAACTTTTCAAACACACACACATGTACACACGCACACACACGGACACACGCACACACAGACGACGGGCTCGCGCAGGCCGGGCGCGCGAGAGGGGCGCGCCGGGCATGTTCCTAATGGCGACTTTTCCGCGCGGCGCCCTGCTCCGCGCCGCCGTCGCGCCGCCGCGCCGACCAAGCGGCGGCCGGCACCCGGTCACGTGGCCGCGCCGCGGGCCAATGCGCGCGCAGCCACGCCCGCCGCCTCCCTCCACCCGCGGAGGAACTTAGCGCTTGCTTGGCGCGCCGTCTCGGTCCCCGCCCCTCCTGCGCGCACTCGCTCCCCGCTGCCTCTTTGGACGAGGTCTGCTATTGTGGGTGCTCTGCGCAAACAAAGGCGGAGGAGGCAGCGACGGCGGCGACAGCGCATGCACGGTGGCAGCGATGCGCGCGCGGCGGCGGAGCGACCGGCGACGTCGCGGAGGCGCTGGTGCACGAATCGATACGGACTCTGTGAAGTCGCGGCGACGGCGACGGAAGAGGCGAGACGATGCGGTAGAAGCAGAGGCCTCAACGAGGCGCGCGGGACGCGTCTGTGGCGGCGGGTGGCGGTGGCGGCGGAGACACGGGTGGGGGTAACCCCTCCCTTCGCTGTGGAAGAGGGGAGGGGGTAACGTGAGGTCTGACCCTTAAGGCGCCTGGAGGAGACGGGGTAGACTACCCTTCTTGCAGCGGTGAACGGCGGTTCTCGCGCAACTTCAGGGTAGTACGCAGACGAGAACAGCCTTCAGCAAAGAGCAACAAGGAATCGCTCAACTTTTTCAAATTCTCTTCTTCCTATAATTTACGGACGTAATTATACACTCTGAGGCAATCATTTTATTTCCAAGAAATTCTGTCTTTATATAAATAAAATATATATTTTCAATCACAAATATCAAAATCTAAAATTTTAAGTCATGTGTGGGGGACATAAAATGTGAATATAAATATTTTGGGAAGAGTTGAATGCCAAATCCCTAGTAATGTTTTCCATTTAAACACATTAATGAAAAATTAAAATTGAACATAATACCTAATACCTATATAAAATATCTTCAATTAGAATTTCTGGTATCAGACAAAAAAAGAATTCTATAATTAAGATATTGAATTCGATTTAACCTGTTCTTGTATAAATCTTCACTATTTGCATTCTTACTGAATGGTATCACTTTATTTTATGTATTGTATCCGTTTTGACATGAAAATGTCTTAAATATAATTAAAAGCGCTAACGATCTCTAAAAATAAAAATAGACAAAATCAACTGAACCAATGTTGTAACATTAATTTCTGTCCATAGATAAGAATTAAACACAGCTTTTGTGGGAGTCACTTTTTTAATCGCGTATGAAAGCTAGGTTTATTCACCAAACGAAAAATTTGATGCACATAGCTCTTAGTATGTTTCTTAGTAACATTTTATTCAAGTGTGAATTCTAGGTTCTAAAGAGACGAGTGGTGACTAAAGAGACTGTGTACTTCGTGTGATGTGTATCTATTGGGAGTGATAGATGACTGATGGAGGGATGAGGACGTAGTTGAAGAGAAAGGAGGACGGCGCAGGAGTCGGCGACGGAGCGAAAATCGTGGAGGCCTTGGCTGATGGAGCCTCTGTTATCAGGCGGTAAGCGCATTAGCGCGCAAGCCAAACAACCGGGTTCGAGGCTCGGCAACGGCGCTACTTGTTGCTCCGACACGCCGTCATCGCCGCCCTCTGCTAAGCCCATTCGCTACATCAAAGACACGACAGCATGAACGCCAGGCGAGAATAGAGATTGACGGCGGGAAATGACGACAAGCAAAAAGAATCGTCGTGAGGATATAAAAGTTAGAAATGAGGGAATAAGGGGTATTATATCAGCAAGTGGTTTAACAGCAAGAGGCTGCGATTGAGGATTTTAAAAATAAAAATACAATAAACGCTTCATAATATACTATTTTCTCAACATATATTTTTTTTTTAATATATCGCTAAGTTCATACGTAAGTATTATCCTCTATCCGTAATTTACACGAAAATTTAGCTTGCATTACAAAACCTTAAAACTATTTCCAGACTGACAAAAAATTAAAGGAGGAATAATAAGACAAAAATCTTTCTTAATAAAAATTTCCACAAAAAAGAGCATTAACGATCGTAAAAAAGTCCAATTATGTCATTTTATTTACAGTGATTTTGTGTTTGTATCATCAATTTCACCCAAATATTCTCGCCAATCATTAAATACGCGGTGACAGCTCCTCCAGTTCTGGGTGGACAAAAATCACTGTCTACCGTATAAGGCACTGCATACTGCGCGTTAAGACAAACCGTATGACGAAGCATGCGTCAACTGAAAAAGATAAGCAAGACTTTGAAAAAACAAAGGATGGGAAATTACTAAGTAGTTTCGATACTTAGTTTCCACGTAAGTATTTAATTGTTTAAATAATATTGTTAAGAGTTCTCAAAAAGCAACCGTGATTAGAAACATGCACGGACAGCTGTATTTCTGTGGTAGTGTCTTCGCTTGCACGACATCGCTGAGCGGTAGAGTGTGGGTTCAAACCCTGGGTTTCCCTTACCTACGGTCACTCAACAATTCTTTGCCCATTCCTTCACCCAAGTCGTGGTCATGGACTGGACTTCGCAAAAAGACATAAAATAAATAAATAAATAAATAAATAAACGAATAAATAAAATCCGAACCATTTCAGCAAAGTTCGGTCATCCGGATGTTTTACCCTACTTTATTCAGGTCAGGGGTGGAAAAAATGTTGGAAAGATTAAGAAAAGTAAAAATGTTAAACTTGTCCTAAAAATGGAGCATTCGGTGCGCGGAGGTTAGGACAGGAGGCCAACCCAAGGAAGGTTCTCTCTCATTAAAAGTATCCATCTCTTGCCGTGCTTATACCATGACCAAGGACTATGTACTGATACGAGTGTCGTGCGACTTATGCGCAAACCTGTCGCAGCTAACTCTCGACGGCACACGGTAGACCAAAGCAATACTGTACGATTCCTCAGTAAATTTATTTGCTTATAGATCACTACGGATAAATACATAACACAAAGAAATTCAGGGAGGATAAGTGAACGCAATACGAGGACGAAGACAAAACAAGGCTTGATTTTATCAATTATTTT
Organism: Laupala kohalensis; assembly: GCA_002313205.1. Taxonomy (NCBI): domain Eukaryota; kingdom Metazoa; phylum Arthropoda; class Insecta; order Orthoptera; family Trigonidiidae; genus Laupala; species Laupala kohalensis. Next base: position 705,832 of record NNCF01126733.1, on the reverse strand, counting down.
TTCCACAAGATTTCATATGTTAATATACTTCATAAAACATTTCTCTGATGTAATTCCATTTTTTTGTTTACCTATAAATTAGGTATTCAGGCTAGAACAGATTATTGTGCTATAAATAAGATCAAATTTTAGCACTTAGTTGTCAATTACTTGTTCCCTTCAGTTCAAGAGGTCAAGAAAAATGTTTTTCGTCTCTTAAATTTGTTCTCATCGATGTCAAAACCGTATTTTGATTAAGTTTCACTTTTATCGAGTCCAGATGTATATGATAGGCTCTATTTTATTGTTTTCGTATCTCTCATTTTACGATGTCATTCTTATTAGTTTAAAACAATTCTATTAGATCGTATGTTAATGGCAAAGGTTTATTTTCCACGTGTAACAAATTTGTATGAATTATTGTTCCTTGTAATGTATTTGTTCTATACCTTGCAAGAAATTATCTTATTATCAATTTTTTGTTTTCTTTACTTTGTAAAGAAAATTAATTACAAACAATAGTACAATCAAGCGCAAAATATACGTTAATAGGAAATCAATTTAAGATTTTTGTAATTAAATTTGGAAATATTTACGTGATTCCTTGATCATCAACATACAAAAAAAATTAGTAACTCCTCGAATGAACTGTATTGAAGACAGTTCAATTCCACCAGCGCATTGTGTAAGACCTGTGTGACATCGTAGTTCAGAGAAAAGTTGAGAATCAAGACACGAACTCTCCTCACGCACCGTCGCCCACCTGCCTCTCTTTCTCACCAACCCCTTTCCCTTCAACGTAAGTTCCGGGCAGCGACAGTAGGGAGCGAAACCCGATAGCGGTAATCGGGTTAGGCCCGCGTCGCGGACAAAGGAAGTTTCTTAAGGTGCCTTCAGGTCTCTCCCGTTGTACCTTCCTAGTTACCACAAATGCTTCCACCTTTAGTGATAACTTGGTTGCCACCATTTCCACCGCGTCGAGTCACATTTTCAACTTGACTATATTGTCTCCAACCTATTGTCTTCTTAATGTTCTACTTACACTTTTGCAACTAACATCAAGATGGCTACACTCATACAAATTCATTCCTCTAGACAGGTATTTTTCAGGAGTTGAGTTATATTTTCCCTTCGGTTTTATTTAATCAGTTTTTCTAACCTTAAAAATACATTTCCTACATTAATTTATTCTTGGTGAGTCCATCCTTTAGAAAGGTAATAACTAAAGGCTACTAAAACGCAGATATTTTCTCTCCACTATCTCCGATGCAACTGAAAGTTTTTTTTATCCATCGGGTTGTGGTACAACCAAATTATTTAAATACCTACTATGACTTCAGTGCTCCATGGGAAGGAAATCAAACATTTACGAATATCCAATTTCTGGAATAAATCCAATCCTAATTAGATCAGGTTGCATCTTTATTACGCGTGTCTAGTTTGCTACCGCTATCTTTCGTTGGATCTGTCATTCTTAAGTGTGTTAGCCGAAATAGGGTCTTGGATTACGACAGTGTAGGAAGTACCGTTGCATTCACAGCCCAAAGACTCATGGGTGTGGTGATGAGAAAAATTTAGTTCAAGAGATGTAGCCGTGTAAATGTTTCATACGAAAATTATCTCATTCCAAGAAATTCCATCACATGCAGTTCCGTATCTCTATACTCGTCAATTGACTAGAAACATTGCTTTTTATTATTGCAGATGGAAATTATGGAACTAAACTGATTTAATTAAAAATCTGTTATTGCATCATTTACTCCATTTCATGATATAAAAAAATTGGTTTATTATTGAAGGCAAATAATTTTTTTGTAATTGATGTATCTTATTTCTTAATGCAAGGTCATTTATATATTAAAGAAAAAAACAATTTCAAAAACCCATGGTTTATTCATGGATATTGTTTTTTGTTTGTTGGTTCGAATCGTAAAACTACAGGGAATTTATACAAATTCAGATTTAGAGCGTCCGTAAATAACTTAGAAACAAATTCAAACGAATGATTTGATACACTGATGGATTCACCTGCGGAGAAATACCGACGATTCGTTCTTGCTGGATTCAATACTCCCGTTTCCCCGTTTCATTCCAACTCCTTTGCGCTCCTCCACCGAGGGTCCTCGTCCGCCCTCGCTTGACCATATCACGTGATCGGCCGGGTGATGCAAATCCACGGCAAGCGGCTGCTGACTTCTAATGTGAGAATAATTCATAGTATCGATTCTTTGGCCACGGCTGGGTCCCCAATACAAGCGACGTAGCCATGGGGACGGCTTCTCACTACGATGCTGTTTTACTGCCGATATATGAACCATTCTGGAGTAAATTGAGGAGATCATTAACTCCGGAAATGTGTGAACCAAGAACGTGACAAAAATCAAACACAGTAACGACTTGTGAGATCCAGCACACATTCATGAGATTTGGCAACAGTGCATTCCCAGTGCGCGTTCGTTGACTTAAAAAAATTGCTGTTTCTCGTTCGTACTCTTAAATATTACTGTGAATTTCTTCTTCAGTGGCAATTTACCGTGAACATTTGAATTTTGTATTTCAGTTGTCAATTCTGAGCAAAAATTGTCCTCACCATTTCATTATTACGTTTTATTTTCCAATTCAATATCAAACTTTTAGGAGTTACCATAATAATTTAAAAGCTTTTACGTTCTGAATTGCAGATGGAGACATACTCATAGAATGCGATATGGTAAATGTGTTGTGTTACGAATTCGTGTCTCTGTAGGGTTAACTGTACTAGCTATACCCATGCACTATTAATTAACACTATAAGTTTGCTAATAAACATATTATATCATATTATCTCTTGTAATTTGCCTTTCATGTTCTTGACTACGGTTTGGCGACGAAGTAGAATGTAGTTTTTACAGTATGTAGTTTTGTTATGCGAGAAAAAAATCATTACTAATAAAAGAGAAGACAACGCGTGTCTGGGTTGTATCGGGAACCACAAGAACATTCCCAAGCGCTAAAAGTATTTTAAATGTATAATATTCAGTTTTGCAAAATGGTTCTAATACGGAAAATATTCGTATCTAGAAAGTACTAGTAACACAGCATACCGTATCATATGACCGTACTCACGACTATTATTAAAATATCGCGTGAACTATTCTAAAACCCTTTGCATTGCTTAAATTTGGGGCAATAGTTCAATGAATACCCTTAACAAAAATTAAACCTGCAAATATTTAAATTTAAGTGGATTTATTACTCATAATGTTTAATAAAAGATTTCTTTGCTTGATGATTTTGAAAAGAGGAAGGAGAGTGAACAAAGGAAGTAAAATTAACTTAGAAGATAGTAAGAAGAAAAGAGACAGAGTCTGAAGAGATAGAACATACAAAGATAATAACTACACTTAGCCTCGTATATTCCGTGTGTGCGAGGGTTTCTCGGCGACGGGTCTTCCCCGGGGAGCTACCCGCCACCGCATCGCTGTTCCTGTGTCTCCAACGCGAGCGCTGTCGCTGCCTCCACGGCATGCACCGGAACTGGGTTAATGCTACTTACGCGGAAAGACATCGCCCGACACGTCACTCCGCCGCTGCAGTAGCTTCTGCCGAGCGCGGGTGGTCGCTTATGGGAGGATGTGGCGTACAAAAGGAGATACAACTGGGGTTGAGAATGTCTACGTCACTAGACGGAAACGAATACATGGATAAAGGAAAAAGAAAATAAAGAAATAGAAATTGACTTGATAACCCAATGCAATACATAAAGGTAAATGTAGCGAAGAATGCTGGGGTTCAATATTTCTTTCCATATGAAAAAAAGAAAAAGAATTTGACCATCACACATATCCTCTTACTTCAAAGGACTATAAATTTCACGGGGTTTCTTTCTTCCAAAAAAAAAAAAACCTTTTGGACAAATTATGAAAATAGGTATTAAAGGATTTTTCGGTCAGAATTGTTTGTAAAATGAGCCATATTCCCGCAAAAATGTGTACTACGAATGAATACAGCATCATTCGGACAGGCGCATACTAACAACACGCTTAGCATTTTTTGTGCTTATATTTCTTGCGATCGATTGTGACAGTCGCTTAGTTTTTAGTAACCGAAGGCCGTATTATCAACAGAGCAGTAGAAGTAATGCAATATACCTAACTTCTAAAATAGTCTGCGAAAAACTCAGTCCTCCATTTGTTATTATCATTGTAAATGAACAGTTGATCGCTTAGCAATTTTTTTTTAATAATTGATAGGAAAATAATGGATACTATCAAAAAAAGGAACAGATGGGGAAATTGTACTTAATTTTAAAGTAATTCAATAGTACACTTTCAAGATATAGAATCAAGGACATAGAATGATTCGGCAAAACAATAAGATGGAAATTAAACAAATAAAAAGCCGAAGAGATTTGAGAAAATAAATTTTCATCAGTAGTCTGGATAACGATCATTTAGAGCATTATAAGAACATTAAAGAGTACAATATGGGATATCAATTTTGGAAAAAGTTGTTAATTAAAGAAACCTTAAATTAACAACTTAAAAGAGGCAGAATCATTCATTTTAGTGTTCAGAGATAGTAAATAATTAAAGCAATTTTACGAAATCTTTTGTTTCTAAAAGTTTTATCTGGTGTCTCACCTTGTATATACCAAACCAAGGCTCAGTCATTTACAATAGATTTTAACGCATCAAAAAATATTCTAAATTGATAAAATGCAAAAAAGAATATTAGATATGTAAATAACTAAAAAAATAGTCCCTGTTTTGAATGTTGAAATAATGTTTTACTTCCAAGCTCAAGATTTTCAATAATTCAAGAGTTATTTGGACTAGTTTTGAAAGTCATTACCTAAATTCAGTGCGTTGTACTTGCGCAATTTTAATTTTGGGTGCTCTGAAACAGAATTACCATAGATAACACCGTTAAAGTTTTGCTAAATCTTAAAAGTATCATTAGTTATCGAAAGCGTGTGTGAACTATCGATACTATTTTTCGGCTGTGCACGACCTAGACAACGCTGTAAGGTTGCACTCGAGAAAATCTTGTTGGCTGATGAAAACACTGCGACAGGACTTGCCTCTCCAAATGTGGCGTAGTCTCTATTTTCCAATCTTAATCGTCTCATAGCTATTTTGGACTTTAAAGTTTTTCGTAACCAATCGTATGGACGGATACTCCTGTTCAATATATTGGCCATCAATATATTTCCTGTAAATGTGTCATTTGTGTAACAAATTATTATGACCTTGTTTCATGGCCATCATATTTATACATGTATTAACACATCTGATTTCTTCAACGACTCTATAAAGAGTGTTACAATTATTAATGCCTGTGTTAAAGTATAATAAAATAAAACACTCAGTGATGCAGCATAAATATTTTTTTTCACTCATAGATTTCACTAATGTGAAAGAAAATAAATGATATGAATACTTCACAGCTCGACTATAAATATGATACATTATTAGCAAAATAAATAAAAGTAGATTTGGTTTTTTTAAACAAGAAACAATGACAATTCTTATTTTAGAATTTCATTGCTCCAGGGTTTGGAATGGAAGAAGATGTGTACTTGGACAAGTGTGTGCCGTGAACTCAAAAATATCAATTATAAAAATAATTTCAAGCGTTTGTGAGTAATAAATTTCAATAATAATAATAATAATCAAAAAACAGTACAAATTGCGTATGACCNAAACTAATTTACTCTCCGGAAGCAAGCAAGGGACCATCCCATCAATTCCGATCAAGGGCCCTAAGACAGAGGTGGATTCAAAAATTTCAGCAAAAGTTCCTAGATAAGATAAAAAGTTAGCGGCGAGTTAGAATACATATATCATGTCAATATGTTTGTAATTTAACGCAAATATGTTTGTAAATTTACATGTACAAGTTATTATCGAACTATAGATTATTCTGAGTATAGTGTTTAAAAATCATAAGAG
>NNCF01126733.1:643643-698338 GCA_002313205.1 Laupala kohalensis | reverse complement strand
AAAATTTGTTTTTTAATGAGCTGATGATTCTCATGACTTCACTGGCGTTAGTTTCGGAAGTGAACATAGAATTGGGTACGTGGGTGGATATAATTGGAGGACATTGATTTGGATATATTGAGTTCGTTATTTTACCAGCTTCTGAGAAGTGAGAATTAAAGAAATTTGCGATGTCCTGAGGATTTGTTACGATTTTCTCAACGTTTAGTAGAGAAACATTTTCTTCGCGGTTTTCAGTAGTTTACGTGTAATTTTTAATAATATTCCACATGGCTTTCATCTGGTTGTTCGATTTTAGTATATTGCTTTCGTTTTCCATTACTTGGTGTATACTTGACGAGCATGATAAACGACACGCTCTAACAGAGGTAAAATGAACACAAAACAAAAAAAATGACGTTTACAAGAGTGCAGAGCAAAATCATCATATCATGAAAATTGTCGGATATTTATACGCGAAATATTTAACGTCTGAATTATATATCTAATATAACCACTAAATAAGCGGTAGAAAGATATCGTAGTTCCTTGTAGTTTCTGGAATTCATTCTTAAATTCTAATATGAGGAAATTATTTTGATTGTTAAAAAGTATTTTTTAAGTTCTGAATGATTTGCCAAAATAAAATGATTTTTAACTGATATTTCCAGTGAGTAAGCGACATAACAGTGTTTGAGAATATGGAGACGCCATTTTAATTACACTCTGTTTGTGGCATAGGATGATTCTCAATAGCTACTCTGCTTTCACAGATCTGCAGTCGTATTCGGACCGCCTAAGGTCGTCTATCTGCAGCGTCTCGACAACTGTCACGGCAAAACTCCCCTCTCGCTTACAGCTCCCTTCACGTGCGGCGCCTGCGCGATAGGCAACTCTGCAATCGCCGGTGCAAAGGCATGGCGGCGGTTGCAGACCCTCAGCGCTACTGGGAGTGGAGGGGAAACGAGGAAGATGATGTTGAGGAGAGGAGCGGAGGAGGACGGACAAGGCGACGAAGAAATATCGAGTCCGTTATTTGGCAGTTCATGTTTGTGATACTCTACATTTCATTCTAATGACACCACAGAAATTACATATCAGTTCTATTAATACGTATAATTATTTTCATTTATAAGCTTGAAATATTGTGGCGTATTTAGTTCCTCCGGTGAAAATAAAAATAATTAAGCCGCGTGAAAAAGTATTTGAATATTTTATGATGTATGAGCTGTGTTCCTGCGACTTCAGACACGCCAGGTTTTGAACTTTTGCGTAATCCTTCTTGAATCAGTATTGATGTGTATTGAAAATGTTTGTGATATTCGTAAACGAATAATTTATGACAGCTAAATAAATAAAAGATTATAAGCTTCTCAATGGTCCACGCTATTCTACTACTATTAACGTCAATTATATATATTCAATATAAATAAATAATTTAAGACATATGGTGTTCGTCCAGTGTATATTCATCAGAAACGGGAAATTAAGATCATCTTTGTATACACCACTTAAAAAATTCATTTGCAAATCATCTGTAATTGAAGAAAATAAAAATTATGAATGAAATCAAGTATGATAAAAAAATGAACTACCACAAGAAATATTAATATAGCTGACAGTAAGGAAAATGAAGAAAGACAGATGATAAAATATTCGCTAAGAATCTACACAATGTCAATTTAATGCTATTCCATAATAAAGAAACTTAAGTTAATATTCGGTGATGGATTTCTTCTATGTTTTCTCAAACCATATGCGTCATTCGTATCTTTTTGGTTTACACGGCTTGAAAATTCAAATTTCTTATTCATAGTAGTATGATATGAAGACACGCTCTTTTACTTAACCATATAGAACCTATACCAAAAAGAACCTGATCTGGATTGGGTGAGAAAAACCCCGCTAACTAAACCAGGTTCGACGAAAAATTTCATAATGTATAATTTCATAATAATATTGGCGGAGTATAATGAGTAACTACTTGTTGGGGTGTGCAATATGACCCTCATTTTTATGTTTCTAAGTAATACCTCCAGCTCTGAGGTTACGGAAATACATTTGGAGATAGTTGGCATTCAGAAAGACATTGAATCATAATCAACGGCAGTATACTACGAGTAATTCCATGAATAGGTATTTATATATAGAAGACACTCATAATTGTGATCGAAATGTATTGGTGCTATTATGTATGTTACTATATATTTTCTACAACGACATGGAAATATTTATATCATATTTAATAACAATTTTAAATCTGTTTGGATGTCCGATCTTGTTCATTTTACGAAAGGAAAGATCGGTTGAAAAATATATTTAAAATCAATAAATTTTAATTTTATACATTGTGGAAATGCTAAACTATTTTTTTCACTCAGACATCACATAAAAATTATTTTTTTGATGTAATGGAAAAATAATTTTTTGTGGGAGGAGGAAATTGTTGACAAATTTTATTACATATTTCGCATATCATAAAAATGTTTGCAGATAGTAAAGAACAGGAAATGTTCAGAAATAAAGCTGTTTTAAACAATACGATAGTCAATATAATTTTTTTCTGGTTTGTGTGAATAGGTTCTTCTCTTTATCCGCCATTAGTTAACTCCGGTACCTTGAGTATGTATGCAACGAGCCGTAGCAGCAGAATCTACTTTTGTGAGTCGTGAGTTGCAACCTACAACGCGAGGGTAGCTTCCTCTTCGCTGCGGGCGCTCCAACAGCGTTCGTTTCCATGCCAACGACATCAACTGACGAGGATACGCTGGGGAGCGGGGAGTGTCCTGGCGGGGGACGGTGGCGGGAGGCGGGAGGCGGAGACGGTGGACACGAAGGCGGAGCGACAGGCAGACTGCCATTGAAAGCGGAGGAGAGAGATTGGAGAAAACGGACAGGGGTTCTCTTGAGAATGGATGCGTGCGATGCGTGGTGATCAGAGTTATGATCTCGAGAATAGATTAATAAATTATGTTTCGGATATTTCTTCAACAAATTGTTATTTATTTATACAACCAAACTGTAGTGGTAGATCACTTTAACGATGTCAGAATGGAATATAACTAGCGAAAAAAAAATACACCTACAGTGCTCGCAGCAAAAGAAAAGGATTGAGGGAGGATTCTAAAGACCTCGTGAAAGTCGAGGAGCCAATGTGAGTATTGCGAGATTGCAGACTCTACTTCTCGGTTTAGACACATGGGTGTTTTACTCGCGTCAGAAGAATCTTCGTGAGTTTATGACTAGACAATGCGTCAGCCGATTCATATAATCGACAGTAACTGATATGCCAAACGTGACGGACGAAGGACTTGACTCTAACCTGCCTGAAGTTAGCTATTCCACGGGTTATAGCAGCCTTTCTATTGGTGCCGTGGTATTGCGTCTGGAATAAGAGGAGCTACGTTATATATGTCACATCCCCCAGCACGCATGTAGCAACTCCGCGCTTTTGCTCCAATGGTAATATTTCGTTGTTTTTTTCGCTGCTAGGACTGTATATTAATGTTTTTAACATTTCTTTTCATTTTACATTTCCGTTTACTTCTAAACAAAAGTAAAAAATTATTTATTGTCATAAAACAGTCCACACACAGTGTGTATACTCGTGATTCAGACTGTCCCACAACAGGCAGGCCCATGTTCATGAGGTGTCAAGGTGTGTTCATGAGGTTCACGGGGAGTAGAGCTCCGCTATTACTAAGCCTTCGGCTCTATGAGAGGAAGAAGTGGCTAGCATCTCGCGCCGGTTTGACCACAGGATTGACTTGGTACATATTTTACTACCACCTGAGTATGCCAGAGAGGCAGTTTGGACGTTGGACGTAGGGGAAAAAAATCACACACCTCACCGAGGATCGAATTCCGGTATCCAGCTCAGCGCTCTACCTGGAAAAGAAACACGAACTGTCCCGCAACAAGCCACGAAAGGTGCTCTAGGGGTTTACGGACGGCAGAGTTCCGCTATTGCTAAGTCTTCGGCACTAGAAGAAGATGCGGCCGGCATCTCGCTCCGGTGGGCTTACCCACCATCTCCATTCACTTTTTTGAAAGTGTGCCATAGCAGTATGCCGTGTACACCATGCCAAACGTAAACATATTCCGTTTTTTTTCAGCGTAATAAGATGCACGGACTCACATTGTCATCATATACGAGATTAAATACAAAATAAATTATTTGTCTGATATATTTCAATAGGCATAAAAGAAAACGAATTATTTTATTAACAGAAGATTCTACCTTCATTATATACAAGCGGAATTATTTATCTGAATAATGAGTTTACAAATAAATATTACGAAAACTGTATTTGAAACAATTTTGTCAGAAGCACATGTATCTTGCAAAGGAATTAACGCCTTGTGCTCCTATAGTGTGTCTCCAGTTACGCAGTGTATCAGTGCCGTGCTATAATACTGTAACAAGCACTTCAATGTCCGCTTCGCATATACGCATTAGTCCGGACTTGATCCGATTAGAAGCCGAGATCAACTGATTTGAAGCTGGTAACAGGAGCAAGGGGACAATTCAATAGTCCATAGAAAGAGAGGAGACAGAAACTTCCAGAATCACTTTTGTCTTGCTAACTCAGCTTCCCCTTGAATTTTGACTTTTACAGCGATTTCTTAACTTTTAGAGCACTTTGATTACCACAACAAGGTAAACAGTTATAATAACGCGTTGAGAAACTAAAAAGGATTAAAAATGCGAATGATTCAGAAATACTTTCAAGAGTTGTTTCCAAAGAGAAAATCTTATTCTTATTAACATTATTGTTAAACGATTAAAAATACGGAGCAAAAGTATATTTTACACAAACCTAAAGAAACTAATGATAAAAATAAACCTGACTATTTGATCGTTTGGTAAACAGAAAAGTTTTCTTAATTGTATTGAAATCTTGAGAAAGTTTAAAATCCTTTTCTCATTTGAAAACTTGTCCCTAGGTCTTAAAGTATCTTGACTATCACAGACGAACAAGCAGCTAACGTATACCCAAAATACGACAAAACTAATATTTTGATGATTTTTGTTTTTCCTGATGTTTACCATTATTGGCATAGTGTTAAATACCAATGAGAATCCTCTCACTGGTTATCTATAATAATAATTGAAGTTTAAAATTATCTGCTAAGTTTAAATTGATTAAGAAATTGAAAACAAACTTTTGACAATGCAAATATATATTGAATTAATATTTCTCAATAAAAATCGAAACATTTGTTGTAACTTTTATCTCCGATTGTAAATCACACAGTCTCCGTTACACGCTTGTTTTGATTTTGTTCTTAATCAAAAAGCAGAATTCTACACAATATCAAAAATTAATACGATGCTTATGAATTTTTTCACAGGAGTAAAATCATTGACGACTATTTATGTGTGTTGGATGAAAATGCACAATACGAAAACTTCGACATGTAATAAATCTACAATGATGCCTTCCCAGACACTCGCAAATGTTTTCAAAATTATTTCACACATACATTAGAAATGAAACATTTCTAAAGGAAAAACTATGGCACGACTATCAGTTCCAAAGAAATTGTAAAAACTAGAATTGTTAAGATTATGTTTTCCATAAATTCATTAATTGTATCTTATAAGCATTCTCTATGAATAGTTTTCGAATGATTTTTGGGGTGTGAGAAATACCTAAATATAGTTTCCTGACATTTTTTCAGTCAATAACAAAACTTGATAAATGCTCACGCACCATCTTTGAATATGACAATAGAGTAAGATAAAAATTGTTTTAGTGCTCTTTAAATGGATGGTGAGTTACGCTCTCAAACAAACAAACAAAGAAACAAAAATATCCCTATAAAAATAATATTGAGTTTTTATATAAGTTACGTTCATAAAAATTCTTGTCAAAATATTTTAGTAACAACCTTTTTATAAGAGTACGTAAAGAGAAAGATTCTGCTTCGGCCCGATAAATATCCTAAGGGGTTGGAAANGGTGGAAGCAAGCGGTGAGGACCTTGCCAGATCAATAAGGCGCGGGAGGAGCTCGTCCTATGTAAGGGGTGGGTGGTGGGGGAAGGGGCGGGGAGGGAGAGGCGTCTGCGGCGGAGAGTGGAGGAGAAAGCATTGGCGAGCGACGGTGCGGCGGCGCGTTCTGAAAACCCAGCAGCTACTCCGCTGTCCACGAATACTCGATTTTCCCAGAATATCAGTTCCTGTTGCTGGGAATCCGAGCTTTTTATAGAGAATCTCCATAACAGCTTTTTATTGGAAATTTATACGCGAGTTCTCATTATATTCGCTTTTTGAATGAGTTCGAGGTCGAAAGATTCCTCGGAATAAAAACGATTTCATTTTAAAGATGCACAGACTATATAATTCGAATATTAAAGCAAATAAATATATTTTCTTGCTTTTTAATGCATTTTCTTTTTACGTTCGGTTATACGATTTCTATATTTCATGTCTGTTCTTACCACGTGATAGTAATGATTTTATTTATGTGAATAAATTATATCCTCGTGTAAGCCAAGTCTTACATACCACTCCTTCACGTACAAGATAAAGTAAAGGGTTCGTTATAATTAAACAGAATATTTTATTACATATTTTATATCACTTAAGAAGTCAAAGAACGAACACTCAAAAACACCATTCAACAAATTAGTTTACAAACCGAAGGGTATTTTTGAAAATTCGTTTCGGGAATATAATGTAAATATTATCTAGACGGACTAATTTGTCTTTTCATTCAATATTCAGAACAATTACAATTAAATAGATGGTATCTGTCACGTATTGATATCTTACCGATCTACCGTACGCCTATCTTCTGTTTTCCCCTCTCTTTCTCCATTCACACGTGCGGGACGAAAGGGTGTTACGACGTTAGTACATTCTCAACGAACCCAAGACTTCATTTCAACACAAGTGATGCCCGTCGGAGACATTAATTAACGAATGGGTGACAAATGTATTTTATATTCATGAACAAAAAACATTTTTTACAAAAGTCACAAAATAAATATTTACTCCATAGAAAAGAACTCTGTTTAACTGATACTTTAATTTCACTATTCTTTTGAATTGCAATATATGTTTGTGTCCAGTACATGGTACATAAAGTTGTTTGAATTGTTTTTCTTTAAAAATATAAATTAATATTTTAAGTAATTTATTTCTTGAGTTACTTTTAAATATCTGAGAACAGTATATAAGAATATGTTTCACCCCAAACTGTACACCTACAACTGTGAAAATTAAAATTATTTTGAAATTAAAATGCTACGTTGTGAAAACATAAATAGCACAAGGCAAGCGAGGAATGATTCACGTTATTTTTTAAGTCTAAACCAATACTGAAGACATCATAGATTTCGCCTGGACAGTTTTAAGTCGACGATCTCCCAGTGCACTCGAAATTCAGCGACCTCAAGCGGAACTTCGCTTACTCATCCCTATTCTCGGAAGGAACAAGCGAGCTATTCTTTGGGATGAGAAATGAAGATATGCCAATCCTTTCACTCACACCTCATTTACATTTTGCATAACGAAATTCAAATCGAAAGCACAAATAACGCTCTGTCATTGTAGCTGAACGAGATGTATCGTGTAACCAGGCTTAAAGATTCGATGACAAATTCAGGAAGAGCAATTTACACCGACACACGCGTACACCGCGCCTTTTATTTATTTACCTTTGTAACATAGTTAAAAGCAACGTTGTCATTGACACGGTATTATTGATATACAAATGTATTTTTTATGTAAACTATGTATGTTAATTTTTATTTCTGAAAGAAAATAACTGAATTGAAAAAAATATACCTTAGTATATGTCCGTTTAATGAACGTCTGTTAACTAAAGGTGTTCAAACATTGTTTATGAACCAAATGAATGCACATGGTATAGATCAGTGACTGTGAGAGCAGATTGTCTTTCTCAATTACCGTTGGAGCTATATCAATGTATGTGCCCCTCTTAAAAATTGATAAACATAATTTATACCCAAGTCAGTTAAATCTGTAAAGAACCTTGCGGAGGATTGCTCCAGAATCTGACGATAGAAATCTGAATCGAACCCGTGATATGTTGGAGAAATGTGTTGTACAGCGAGTTGACCGCATTGAACATATGTTTGGACCTTTTAAGGTGATATGAGCATTTCAGACGCAATTTAAGCACATTACCGGTTATGGAGCTCAATAATGTTATCTATTCTCAATAAATAAATAATTAATGACTTACGACCTTATTATGAGCGCATTCTATGTATTTTGTGATATTACGTACACTTTATGTAAAAATCGTCGTCAGATGTTACAATTTATTACAAGAAACAATTGAACATGATTTTAAAAGTAGTACTAACACAAACAATATATTTACAAAAAAGCGGATACTACACAAACATGTTAGAATACTGTTTTGTAAATACTAGATAGCTTTTCTGTGTCAGTGAGTAAATTCTAACATCCGTGTGTATTTTTTTAAATAGATATCATTTCAGATATGCTACGTTTGCAGTAGTTAACTTCTATGTTCAGTATTAATGTATTATCCCAATCCATCAAGTGATCAATATTAATACAATATGAGGTTACTACACTTTAACTGATTTTAAATTATGTTATTTGTGCTCCTGGATTCTAGCTTATGGCCGTAAGGCTATGTTTATTTATTTTGATTCCGCACGAGTATAATGGATGTTAATTAATGTAGTTATTTATTCTGTTTTTATTAAAACAGTCATTTTAACCGAAATTCATGAATTTAGGTGTAATTATTTAAAATGTGGGAATCATTAATTATACCGTTTAATACGAAACTGTATATGAAGATTGGTTTCTCGTTTGACATGAGTTTCCTATTTTGCTACAGTTTTCATTGAGTAACTTTCTTAATTGTCTAGAAAAGCTAAGAAATTTCGAACTATTTAAATTTGTTAACGTGTCATATTTTATATCGATTCCATAAGATATTCAATGGGAATTCATATAAAAACCGTCCCATCAGAGATTTTATCCCTGAGCCCGTGTATCATCAAAATGGTTTTATAGAAACATGAGCAATGCAAATTCGTAATCTAATTGCAAGAGTTGATTGATAATAGTATATTATTTAATTAAAAGAAATTCAAGACATTAAAAAAACCTAGCCTGGTCACTCATACTACCATGGATAATGGATGGCAGTAAGTTCCATTCGGATGACGACGTGAACTACATGTAGTAATAGCTTACGACGTTTCCCAAAAGAACTCTTTTCTTCGGAAGGTCAAATAATTAGGAGACGCTGCCAGATATTTAGAGGCTATGTTTAAGAGTGATACATATTCGTATATGCTTAATTTTTGTGCGTCATGTGGATAATAAATAATAATATGAAAATGGCATTCACCTCTTACCACAGAAGATGTAAACAGAGATGTTACAATGTCACATATTATATAATAACTGTATTCATCTCATTCAGCACCGGTAGTCCGATTCTTCGTCTCTGAAAGCACAAAGCTTATTTTTCTTGAATGCCGTGATCAAAAGGTTTCCCTGGAGCTACACAGCGTGGTGTCTCATCAGACGATCTAAATTTTTCCATTCGTCCCCAAGACCTTGGACTCGATTTTTCTATTCATGTGAGACTTTTCCATTTATTTTGAACTTCCCATTTATGTTAGAGATACTACAATACATTTCACTCGTATCAATCTCTTAAATTTGTCCAAGATCTTGTAAACGTAGCTTCCTTCAGTAAATAGAGATGAAAAGAAGAAAGGATAAAAAATACAAGGGGTGAAATTTAACTTACGAACTTCGTTGTATTTTCAAGTAATGGATTTTAGAGAAAGGATATATTTATATACATGCATGTAAGCAAATTCTATTTAATACGTTATTTTTTATACATCAAAGTTCTGGTTAGGAACCTGCCCTTCTACGAGACTTGGAAGGGCGTGGTGAAATGATTCAGGGAGAGAGTAGAGGGAAGTATGGACGGGGAATCTATCTGAACAAATATTCGCTGGAATGAGTGAAGGAAAACTCTAGCTGAAAATATAACAGTGTTTAACCAACTGGAGTATCGAACCTGTGCTCTACAAGTCATTGGGAGTGAAGTTACCATCATTGCAGAAAGGGCCATTCATCAATTACCAATTTTTTATTTCCGCCTCCCCTCAATAACGCATCTGCAATTCCTTTTACTCTGCCTCCAAAAATATCATATGAAGCTTCCCCTACCTCCCTTCCGTCAAGGAAGAATTAAATCACTAAAATACCTGAAATCGGCATAAATAAACAGAGTAACATGTACTTAATGCGATTTCAACTTGAAAAATATATCTCACAGACCATTTAAATGAGAGAATTGCGATTATAATTGATGGCGTAATATATTGCGTCTTATGGAGAAAAAATTTCTTTTTCTTTAACTGTCAAATTTAAAATCACGAAAATGATGGAAAATTACTTTGATTTGTAGTAAATTTTCCATAGTGTCATTACATCACTTTTATCCATATGTCACCGGACATTTGAGAAAGCTATTTAACTTTTTATGAGGTGAGATGGACAAGTCATGAACCGTTGTGCTCGGTCGTCATGTTTGTACATGCTCTGAAGCATTTTAAACGTGTTAAGCGAGGTTCTGAATATTGTTTGCACTATTTTCTTAACCAATAGATGTAAATTAAATAATGTTTTCTCATCATTATAATTTACACTGTTGTGTTATAAAAGAACTGCACTAAATATAAAGAAAACTATTATACATCTCAGTGATTTAACTATCTTGGATCGTTAGTCCTACCTTAAGGAAACCTATCTTTTTGTTTCGGAAAATGTGCGGACAAGTGTTGTTACACTGCCTCAATTGTACATTCCATATTGCCATGTAATATCACTGAATAGTTTCTAAGACAAACTTAAAGGTTAAAAGTTCGCGTTGCGTAACATCAAGGCCAACACTATTCCGCTGAAACGCAGTGTAACGATATAAAAGGAAACGCGGGGATGCGAATTCATGATCGGTCCCGTACTACTCTCCGTTATCTTCATACAAGTATATAATTTACGACTTCCACATAATTATGGACGAATAGCATTTATTTTGTGCTTTGAATAACACCAAAAAGACACAATAAATGTTAATTGTCCATAATAAGTTGGTAAGTCTTAAATTATTAATGGACGTCAATAGCAGTAGTTATCTTCATTTGTTCATAATATTTCGATACTTGGAAACGAAGGTCTCACGAAATTCATTAGCATTTACAGAAACACATAAACTCTTCGTGTTTGATTTCGAATAATAGGTTGAGTGAAACATGAGTATGGCCCATTGCAAGAGGTAAAATCTATTATTTGCATTGTCTATTGTCGTGGTAACATCGATTTTGAATCGATGAGTGGAAATCATTCATTACCCGTACTTGATATCGAGATATTCCAAATTTAAAGGATCGTCCTGCTCATTGATGATCTCAGTCACAATGGGCAACATCGATTAACTGACATATTTTGCAGACAAATGTTACTATTTCTACTAAAAATTACTTCTAACAAAATCTTACGCATTGGATTCAGACTTGTTTAGCAAGGACCTACACCAAATTAAAATATGTATCTGGTTCCTCTACATTTACCAATATCGATCCAGTCATGGGCTCTAATGACCTCGATGTTGACGAGCCCTAAAGCACCCCCAACTCAAAAAAAAAATTCATTAGAGTCAAGTTTAAGTCTACGTCTTGTTCTGAAACGTAAATTTTAATTATTTTATTTGAATATTTAAATGAATCTTGTAAAACTAAAAATATGAAAATATTAGTAAACAAGATGAAATAGATTTGCGATAAATCTTTTCCTTAACAGCCCTAGTTTCTTTCCAATTCTTACCAAAGTATCAGAGAAGGAAACAGTTTACATAGTCCAATAAATTTGTACTGCATTAAAATTAAAAATGTGTAAATGAAGTCGTAATAAGTTGATTATAAATTAGCTTCTATTCCCAATGCAATAGAAGTTCTCTAGCTTGGTTTGGTTTGGATTCTTCAATTTGTTCTTCAGTTATGGGGTAAACAAAATTCTTCTCACATTTCTCATACGACATTGGACATCATCGCGTAGACTGGAAAACAGAATTTCCTGGAGACAATTCGTATAGATCATAAGAGATACCGATTTTTTTCTCAACAGATTACAATAATTTCCTTATACATGCTGTAAAATTGGAAGGTATTCGAAAAAATATTGTTTCGGTTTGGATTCAGTCTTTTAAAAGAAACTGAAATTCCTATTCTGGTCACAGAAATCCACGTGTTCCAAATCGATCCTTGGTTCCCGTCTCGTTCGTTAGATGTTTCAGAGAATATTGCCTTCACGGAACCAACTCTGAGCATCAGGAGTTGCGTCCACTTACGATGGAAGCGAAGGGTTCGGCTTCGGCACTGCGCCGACAGACGACTTAAGGGAGAATTACCCCCAGCGACACGTGCAGGCATGCCAATGCGATGCTGCGGGCTTCGATGGCCTCCGGCGAGCTAGAGATACATCTTATTTGTGGATTATGATGCAGTGGTCTAATGAATATACATGCACCTTGCTCCTGACGTCACTTCAAAGGGAGTTCCTACTTTATGTGGGACTAAATAGCTCATCGTCAATGCAAAGGTGTTACTCCAACATTATTGTGTTTGCAAACATTAATTAAATGAGTACAGCGAGAAAAATTGTAGTAGATACACCCAGAAAGCACTTAAAATAACGTTCTTCGAAGTTTATAATAATATTTTGGCACATGTTTTCAACAAAGCATATTCTCCATCACGGATGGTGGTTTTCTAGTTGGTAAATGAAGCGTTTCAAAGATAATTCGCAACCCACAATAATACAAATATTTCAGTTACGAAGTGAAACATTTTCTATGGTATCGATACGATAAAATGTTTCCTACATCACGACACCAGTCTCAATGACAATACAAACTAAAACACAATTAAGTATTTAGGATAAGGGTAATGCGTTAATTATAATGATACAATTATTTAATATTTTCATCGGTAGGCTTACATGAATAATTTGAAATAGTCCTTTCTGTTCCAGCGTCACTCTTTCATACTTTAGCAACCGCTTGCGTTTCTCTTGTGGGTGATAGGGTAGATCCTGCACCAACCTATTAAAAGTGATCCCAATAATGGGATTATTGATAGCAGTCTTCCTGAAAAATGACGGCATATGAACACTCTGTTTACTTTGTTTTCCAATGTTTTGGCAAGTTCTCTTCAAGACATCTGCAGCATTGTGTTATTGATTCTATTCTTCGTATTTGAATTTGACGTATAATTCTTATTTTGTGAAACGATAGAAGATTTCTGGTTTGCTGAGTTTTGCTCAGCTGTATTGAAAATTTCTACCGAAATTTAATGATGAAAAAATTAAGTGAATTTTTTAAAACTAAATTCATATTTATCTGAATTAT
The DNA here is from genome assembly GCA_002313205.1 of Laupala kohalensis. Lineage (NCBI taxonomy): Eukaryota > Metazoa > Arthropoda > Insecta > Orthoptera > Trigonidiidae > Laupala > Laupala kohalensis. Next base: position 684,912 of record NNCF01126733.1, on the reverse strand, counting down.
GTCATTTACATTCTCTTCGTGTTGGCAGTCCTTGCTCTTTTTTAATATTGAACTCATTGACTTTATATATATTTCCGACAAAAATTCCCATTCTTTTCCATTCATTTTCTTAAAGTAATTAATTCTTACAAAAACCAACATTCAAGACACAGGCGGGATTTAACTACATCGAGGCAAATATTTTCACGATTGATAGACTTTTTATTCTCAGAAAATATATTATTAAATTAAATTTATAATTTTGGAATTGAAACTTCAACTAGTTTGTGTCAATTTTCACGACCGTAAAGGAAAAGCTCTTTTAATGATCACATATAAATGTACGCGATACTGAGACGATCACATATGAAATGACTAGTCGACACTCGCTAACACATGAAAAGACTAGACTAGTCATGGCAAAACATGTAGTCTTTCTAGTAGAGTCTAGTAGCGGATCTAGACAGAGGTGAAGGGAGGAGGGGGCTAACCGGGTAGGGGTCTGGGGAGCATTTCTGTTCGAAAATCATGGTTTTACAACACAAATTTTATAAATGTTATCTTTTAAATAAAGTACATCAACTTGCCTAATAGATAATCAATAATTAACAATATTAAATAGTAACCAAATTTATTAATTCTTTAAAGTGGCAAAGTATACCTTTGTGTGTTGAGAGTTCAGGTCCAATGGTGGCTATAGCCCCCTTAGGCCACAATGATCGGCCACTGAGTTTTTTCATGTGTTAGTAAGAAATTATTGTGAGAGAAGGAATTGCGCCGCTAATTTTGCCTTGCTGTGTATTTTGAAACATTCATATCGACTCTGTACAACATTTAATGTTCAATCTTAAATTTAGCAATATTTTGGTACAAAAATACGTGAGTTATATCGAATTAGACGCAAATGAAACTAATTGACATTAATAGAATTTTTAGTACATCATCACATTATTAGAATCACCTGATGACATGAAGCAGCTGTCGAAACGTCATGAACGTTAATAAAAAATTAGCCTACTTACAAGGTCCTTCAAAGTATTTAAATTGCACATAAAATTATATTATATACACAGAATCGATAATAAAAAGGATTTCCTAGGCCCAAAGTGTTATGGAACATTTTCTTTTCGGCATGTCAGTTAAACTTATAGTCATTTATTTTGCATTTCATTTATAACCGGAAAGTGAAAACGCGGTACAATGCCTGATTAAACATTTCAACAATTATTTATCAACGCAGGAACTGTTATCATTGCTGTTGATAGAAAATGCGGTCTCTGATGAGCGATATACAACTAGCTGATTCATCGTAGATTCATGAAATCCACGGAATTCTTGTGTGCGAATGGGATGTGAATTCATTATTAACGGCACTGTACTTGCTTCATTATCCAGGTTACATTATTCTGTGGAATTGCGTGGTGTGTAATTGAAATTTGTTGATACAAAACCACTCCATCCATTCTGAATGATTAGTAATTGCTCCATTAGTTGGAACAGTAATGTTCTTGGATTTTATTTTTTGTGTAGGAGTTGCGTTTGAAATGGAAGAGACTCATATGTATTTCCGGACTTTAATGCATCAGATCCATTTTTCACTCGTAATGCAATCGCAGAAATACGTATTTGTATACCTAATGTAATCAAATGCAGGATACGGGAAGTATAAAGCAGTCTCTAATTTGGGGTGAAGATGCGCGTAGGGGAAATGAATCAAATGAAAAATCAAATGAATCAAAGTTTAATGGCATGATTACAAAATGGGTGCTTAACCACGTTAAATGCCAACACATTTTTTTTTAATTTATGATTTAATTCTGATAAGTTAAGTAACAATAAACTTTATATTCAGAAGTTTGTTATGAGCAACTTGTAAGTAAAAATTAGTTAACATTATTCTATCACACAAGAAAAATTAAGGATCAACATAACCATGAGGGTCATTTTTAGTGAAATTATACGAATTAGAAATTTAAATTATACAAAATTGATTAGAAAGGGAATACAGCAAAATAACAAACATATCGATGGTGAATTAATTTGTAAGGATTTTGACCTTCAAAATTTTAATTCAAATAACGATTTTACATGATATTGGAATTTTATGGAACTAGAACAGAACATACTAGGATTTGTGATTATTTTTCCTTCAGTGAAGAATGCTTTATTTTTCTTATTCGGTGATAAAATCTAATAAGAGAGTCTCACTTTGAGGGTATAGCTAGATGTTAATTTTAACTGATCTGATAAATATTTCCAATCTTAAGTATACAAGATTTTATTAGCTGAACGTTACGGAAAAATACTAAGTACCTCTATGCAAAACATTAGAGTGAAGCTCGTGACACACCATGAAGTTATAGAAATTTACCATAAAATTTTCTCTCATTGCAAACTTAACACAGTTAATTGGAATGATGCAAAAGTGAAGAAGAGAAGGCATTATATTTTTCTTTCACTTATTTGATTACTGATCATCAGATCCCCTCAGAGTACAACTAGGACATTGCAGGGTTTCTTTACAATAATTATTCCTTTAATTTCTTTCTTACTATGTTTCTTTTTTTTTTCTCTTGCGTAAAATGTCCGTCATCTATCTTGTATATTCCATAATTTTAATGCTTTTAACTCGATTAACAACTTACATAATTTATATACTTCATACAATTTTAATGATTTTGACAATTTCAACTTATTTCACACAAATAGAAGAAAGGAATCATTCGTGATTCTCTTGGTATCTACCCCGCTGCAAGTAGCAGAAACGTGTGTCTCGCTGGATACATCAGAATGCGAAGAGGCGAGAGCGAAACACGCAGAGGGCAGAGGCGTGGCGGCGTCCCGCTGTCAAACAATAGGTCCAATCACGGCACAGGTGCTCGTGGCGCGAGAATGTTGCTGAGTAAGGCGCTACGCGGGGGCGACACTCCGCTCTATTCTCATAACGTTGCTTCTTTTTCTCCACCCCCTACGACCTACCCTGTGACGAGGCAAATACGACTATCGACTGATGGCGATTTCGTGACGATCTAACGACGCTGTTTTATTTACGTTGCTTGTAGTGTAATGATCAAAAAAGTGTTTTGAAGAGTGACTACCTAATTAGATTAGCCTAGTGACGATGGTGAGAGTGTAAAATCACAATGTAAATAAAATAATATTTTGACAACATTGTATTATTCTATAATTTATACAAGAGATTTATTCGTGTCAGAGAAATTATTGCACTTTTTGAATACTCAGTGAACTTTCATTCATGTAACTACAGTTCGCATAATCCTTGATAAGTAGATATAAGGGTACGTAGAATTATTTTTTTAGCTCAAATGTATAACAAACACGAATGATAAATAACGAGGTCTATAGGTCGTTCTTGCGCAGCACGCCAGGTGATATCGAACATGACGAATACCGCCTTTTCTAAGACCAAATAAGGACTTTTACAGTAATAATTACACTGTTTTCTGAAAAAGTCTGGAAGTTTTCGGTAAGAATTATATTAATGTGTATTAAAAATCCATTTCTGTAAGGATCATCTTCAGGATCGGTAGGAGAAAAATCTGTCAGGCTTAGTTAGGCAACCCGTTGAGCGCGTATGCAAATTTCTAAAATGTTCCTTTCTCTATCGCATAGATAACTTTCTCTTTGCACGACGGTCGTCATGCTGGTAAAGGATGAAGGTGAGGTTAACGTTATAAATTCACCAAATTGATGAAAGAGTAACAACATTTTATACGAAAGAGTGCATCACTATTCAAATGTAATAATAATAATAATAATAATAATAATAATAATAATAATAATAAATTTATTGTCAAAAAACAGTACAAACTGCGTGGAAGACAATGACCACGTGGAGGACAATAAACTAATTTACTCTCCGGAAGCAAGCAAGGGACCATCCCATCAATTCCGATCAAGGGTCCTAAGGCAGAGGCGGATTCAAAAATTTCAGCAAAGTTCCTAGAAAGATAAAAATTTAGCAGCGAGTATGCATTACTTGTTGTTTATGTTAATTCATTGATATTAAAACTGAATTACTATTAGAATGCTAAGAATTATCCACGAGTATTTCCATTTTCTATATTGTATTTATATAAATATTATAGAAAGTACATGGTAAGTATTATTGGGATGATTGATCATTTGATGATGTTAGGAGGACCCCCGCAAATGACAGTGACGATGAAGATGATAACAGGAGAACCTTATTAATCATATGAAAATGCGACATGTGGGCGTGACAACGCCGGTGGCAAAGGTACGGTTGGAAGGAAGGGAAAGGGAGGAGATGGTGACTGTGGCAAGGGCAGAGGCCACGCAGCGGGATTCGTTCACAATGTGACCGACCTATCGCCGGGAAATAAATCACGCGGGTACAGATTGGTATCGGCTCTCGGGAAGGGTTTCCTTGTCATTCATATCTCATTCCTAGCGCTGACGATTTCCCCAGGCGCTTCGTCAGGACGAAGTCCGGAATGGGAGGAATTATTTATTCATTCTCAGACTAGATCACAATTGCATCAAACGAGTCCCAGGATCTTCCATTCCATATGTCTCGCATGAAAACATCTTCTTTGAAATAAATTATACGGGAATTCTTTTTGTCAGAGAATTTTCTTTCTTTCTAGAAGACAATAGAGAATAAAATTTTGCAGATATCCACAAAGTTAAGACACGTATTACATTGTTTTTTGCTAGAACATTGTTGGTACATCTGTTCTACTTAAAATCACATGGAACCGAATAGTTTCACTAAAAAGAGAGAATTTCGATTATCAATTTGTAACATGAATTTTAAATTACATATAAAAATATTTTCATACTTCATATTCTGTAATTCTCATTAAGTTGCATATTTTTATATTTTACAGCTCGTGCAAAAGAATTTAGCATTCAGACATTAGAATACCCGAATTAATAAATATGAAAAATTTAAGCTCTCATCGCCGAAACTACAACATCTCAAATCGTGTAGAAAATCCTGAAAGAGAGAGTTTATGAAATAATATATAAATGAGGTGTAAGAGAAAATTGAGTAAATTAAATAAGATCATCGGTTTAAAAAGACAAGTTGAGTCGAAGGTGTTTCCATTTTACAAAAACACAATCGTCTCACATGGGAAGAATGCACTAAGCCATTTATTCTAGAACACGTAATTGTACTATTACGTTAAAAACAGAATATTGTAAAGACGTCTATAAAAATTTTGAAAGAAAGAAAGAAAGAAAGAAAGAAAGAAAGAAAGAAAGAAAGAAAGAAAGAAAGAAAGAAAGAAAGAAAGAAAGAAAGAAAGAAAGAAAGAAAGAAAGAAAGAAAGAAAGAAAGAAAGAAAGAAAGAAAGAAAGAAAGAAAGAAAGAAAGAAAGAAAGAAAGAAAGAAAGAAAGAAAGAAAGAAAGAAAGAAAGAAAGAAAGAAAGAAAGAAAGAAAGAAAGAAAGAAAGAAAGAAAGAAAGAAAGAAAGAAAGAAAGAAAGAAAGAAAGAAAGAAAGAAAGAAAGAAAGAAAGAAAGAAAGAAAGAAAGAAAGAAAGAAAGAAAGAAAGAAAGAAAGAAAGAAAGAAAGAAAGAAAGAAAGAAAGAAAGAAAGAAAGAAAGAAAGAAAGAAAGAAAGAAAGAAAGAAAGAAAGAAAGAAAGAAAGAAAGAAAGAAAGAAAGAAAGAAAGAAAGAAAGAAAGAAAGAAAGAAAGAAAGAAAGAAAGAAAGAAAAGAAAGAAAAGAAAGAAAGAAAGAAAGAAAGAAAGAAAGAAAAGAAAAAATTCTTGTTTCTGATAAAATAAAAATGATAAACGAACAAAACACCTTCAAAATATATATTTCAATTGTTTGTATAAATGAAATGAGAAAAGCTCTATAAAATAGGTTAATCTTTCAAAGGAAAACTTCCTATCTTTGATAACAGGCATGTATTTTTAAATGGTATACCTATTTCTCCAATTACTTCAAGGTTGAGAGAAAAGTGTATTATTAATGTAATAATTTAAATAGCAAATTCAAACTGGTTAGGAAACTGACTTGCATAATAATGCAAAATGCATTTGTAGACCATAGCGTAGCCGTGTCTACTCCAAAGCGAACGCAGAGGGTAGGTGTGGCAGATGCGAGGCAGTCGGGGGTCACCGCAGACAAATTGGGCGCTGATGAGGGGTCGCAGCGAAGCAGCGGGGCGCCGCGCCGGGACGCAACCCTCGTCGCCCCTGGGGAAGACCTCTGTGCTTCGGACGATGTCACTCGCGCTGTCGATGTATCAATGCACTTGACAGATCTTTCTATTTATGATGTGATTGTATCAATTGTCACGATTTGGTATGGTTTAATGCGTGGAATGTATTGTCAGAGTTCACGTTGAAATGTTGGTGAGGGAGTAAAGAAGATGGAAATAATGAAAAGTTACCAAAGTAAAATGGTTAAATCAATTATAATTAAGAATTATAAAAAAAATATTTAAATTAATTTTAGGAGCGGGACTCTCTTCTAAGAACTCAGTACGTCTTTTGTTGGGTCAGTAAAATAAGTGTTCTTACTCTTCACTATGTCAATTCCCTGTGGGGCCAGAAAAAATTCGTAGCTTTTAATGTTTTACATGAATGTCCCAGTTCATATAGCTGTGACTACTGAAAAGCAAACCCTTCTTCCTCTATCTACCTCCCTCTAGTATCAATAACTCTAACAACTACTAACTACTTCTACTAACCCGTCCACATGGATCACGTTGGTAAACCTAGCTAAGTGGCCTACCTATTAACAATAATAGCCTACCACCCAACTCCTACCTCCTATCGCTCCATGTAAATAAACTTCAATAGCACGTTATTTCACATTTACAAATACAGCAATACAAAAAACTAAAACTTCGTATATCGACTTTACAATTGTTAATTACCGTTAAATAAGCATAATAACATATAATCAGATTATCGTTGTCACAGATTCCTGCACATCACATTTGTCATTTTTTACATTGAACGACAATCCATCATCTACTGTGGCGATGTGTATCTCAGGCTACGCAACCTTCAAAAGATTCCAAATATTTTAACCTAAATATAAAGTATTAAAAATTGAAAAAAAATTAACTCTTGAATCGTATCATTAAAATTGTAGTTAATAATAAAGTAGATGATGTTCATTGTTATAATAAAAACAACCCGAAATCTGAATTTAACTCACAGCGAGTCTTTATGACCAGCGACATATTTGATACTGCAAACAGTACTGAACAAGTTTCAATATGTCATTAAAATGCAAAGATCTGAGAACATGAAGGAGCATCATCTACTATAACACAGTCCACCGCCGTAATTTACCGTAAATCATATTGTATAAAAAAAGACAACCATACGTCAGCAACAGCCAGTATTAACTTAGCAGGTAATATTAGACATATTTGTATGTAAAAAATATAATTAAAAACAATTCAGACCTGAAATAATTAGTTTCAACTCCAACAATTTTCGTACATTTTAACCCTATTAACAATTTTGCTAAATGAAGGAAGGCTTTTGATGGCCAAATATTCTTTTTGAACTTCCTCAATAAATTTCGATGGGTATTAGCCTCTTTCTGTTTCGTGTATCGTCTGGGAGAGTGAGGCCGATCGATCATCCAAGTGGCAGTCCATAGCACGATTCATGATGAAGCAGAAATTATATCTAACCCCCATAACACTACTTGGCTTACAGTCTGCCGCACCATTAATCAAGTTGCAACCCCCTATTATACAGACCACTGGTCTACTAGGGTAATTTATTAATGATACTGGTTGTTTACATTAATATGCACTGAATAAATCTGCTTAATTCTAATTTTTGTTTCATCATTTTTTAGTTAGTGCTCAATATATTCCTTAAGTTTTTTGTAACTTAGGAATATTTCAATGCTTCTTTGCGTAGTAAAGAATCCACTTACAGCGCAATGCAGAAAAGTACTAGGCATCATTTAGTGGAACACATGTCTATCTGGTGTGCAAGTAATTTAATGTTAAATGGGAGTCCGAGCTTATCTAGTTGTGTAATTAAGTGTGATCACTCTTCCTGTAATTTTGTGTCTCTGCTCGGTGCATCCTTGACTCGTTACCTAATATTATCAGACTACTGAATTTTCTGATGGAACGTCCGGAACGGCACTGCGGATCTATATTTGAAGTGGTTTATGATACAAAAATATTTTATGAGGCTCTAAATTAGTCTATTGAGGATGGTCAATAATATCCTGGGAGAGATAGGTTAGGAGAAAGTTTATTTGATTAGAATCATTGACATGAAAAACTAGCCGAAAGAGATTCAAATCATGATGATGGCAAGTCATGATGATGGCAAGTCATGATGATGGTGGTGTGTAAGAAATAAATGTTTGTGGTGCGGCAGTGGCAGTCTGATGAATTATTAATATACGATATACGGGTAGATTTTAATTTTAGTGTAATTTTATTTTAGCTGTTGGTCAGATAACTGAGTGTTTTGTTTTTTGTTTTGGTTTTTCGGCTTTGTTTTTTGTTTTGGTAATAACATGTAGAACTTTGTCATTCTAGCCCTGAAGCAGAAAATAATATTTTTTTCGAAAGTTGACTTTATAAATAGTTTTATAATATTTTATTTTGGACCTTAACTCAATAACTTCAAACTAATACGGAAAACGAGGTCAATAATCAAGAATTTACTAGATTCAAAGCGGTTGAGGAAAAAAAGAGAAATTAAAAAGAAGAATTTTCAAACAGGTAAAAGCCAGTTGCTTGAGATATTCAGAGTATTCTATTCAGCAAAACGTTTCCGGACAAACTACATGTATACTAAACAATACTGTTAACATTAGTCACTTTGAGTGAGTGTAAACCGGGGTTTTCACAGATGAAGAATGACGTAATATCACTTGAATAGTCAAAACAAAAAAATACCTTGATTCTTGCTCATAAGAGCTTATCGACCTCTTCAACAATCATTAAACCCTTCCTAGCATGTGCTCGTGGTGTCCATTGGCGAAGCATTCGGCAGTTGCTTCCCACAGCAAGGCAATGAATGAATTCAAAGATATGATAAAGTTGTGTCTTATTTAACACACTTAACAAAAACGTGTTGTTTATTTTTAAAGTTTGAAGTTCTGTGTAATCACTTAAAATTAATTTCATTAATGGAGTTATCATGTAGGTTGAAGTTGGTAATTGGTTTGAAATCCTTAAAAAAGAAACTCATTAAAAAAATAATTCTGGGGGTGGGTTATTTCTTCTTTAGGCGACTCACATATACAATTCACATCCGAATTTGAGCACGGCCAGCCTACTGATTTTTCAGATATTAAACCATGTTTTTTGGTAACATAATTCCAGATTATCGAGTTGAAAGAGTTCCCTACATAGGTTGGCAGAGTGGGGTACGGGAAAGGTCGAATGAAACTTCAACATTTATTTCATTATTTTATTTCATCAATTTTCTTTTGTCAATGGCATTTTTGTGGATGAAAATCAATTGAGTTAATGAGCAAGGAAATGCATATAAAAGCAGTGATTTTTCTACATGCACTAGAATGAGTTCACTCTTTTAAATAACGGTTTTTTTCTATAAAGAAGACTATGTGAAAAGCTTTTTAGTTTCTTAAACTCTTTATACTTTGAATTTCATAGAAATATTTCAATTGTTTCCAGTGAAACGGATTTAGCTCATTTAGTAGCATGGAATATGGTACCTAACAATAAATATAAATAACGCATCTCATGATTACAGTATTTTAATACTCAATAATACTAATGTAAAGAATTTATTAAAATGTCCCAAGAAAGGAAAACCAATACGAGGTGCCAGCTGATAAATGGAGGCGGGCATAATAAAATAACCATTCTTTGACAATTGTGCATTGCATGCCAATTGTACATTGTATGCAAATTCCCTATCTCAATAACAGAGTATTTTTCAAACTGTGCAATTGCATGCCATTTTTTACATTACAGTGGAGTGAAATTTGAACGCAGAGCTGTCAGTCGATCCCCAGCAAATCCCCTGCAAGTCTCTGGTTGCACCAACAAATCACGAATAATAAATCATCATTAGCCATGCGCATTGGTGACAAATGATAAATTCGACGTATAAACACGCTGGAAACAACGTTGACATAGAGGACTTGTATCGAAAATGAACCAAGATTATGTGCTGTTCGTTGCGGCAATATTATTGGTTGGTTACTCGTTTATCCAAAAACTCACACATACGTCATTACTAACTGCAAGTCAGGGCCAATAACTGTCACGGATAATTAAACAATTTTAAAACAAATACGAGAGATTTTTTATAATCTTTTAAACAATAAGTAAATGAAGATAGAAAAATATTGTTTATTTGATGGACTATATAAAAAAAATTAGAACAATTTTTACTGTCATTTTAACTTTGCTTTTAGATTTTTATAGTTTTGAAGGTAAAAAACAATTTGCAGCTTTCCGAATCCTTCTGCTTTTAAATCAAAGAACAGTTAAATTAAGAAACAATTTTAAGTCTTTACATTCAATTTTATTTCTACGAAATAATTATGTTGAGACACGGAACATTTCATTATTGCACAATAAATATAAAGGTTTCTTATGAAAAGTCCAGAAGGATATTAAAATCAATTTCTGGGTTGCGGCATTCTTTCTTTCAATTTATAATATATCTGTCGTGCATTTAGGGGCCAGCTCCAATCATCCCAACGAAAGAAATATGTTTTGAATAATAAAATAAATATTAGAAATGAGTTCCAGATAATCAAAGGATTTAGACTGTCACAAATATTCCATTTGCATCGGTATCCATTAAGCTTTTAAGGATCTTCTGAAACACTTGAGATTTGGGCTGTGTTAAAATTGGCGATTTTTTTGTTATTTTGTCTTATGTATAGTGTTTCCTCTTAATAAGTGGGAACTTATTAAAATGTTACATATCAGAAAAAGGAAATGGGAAAGGAAAAAGGAAAATCAGAAAAAGGAATGGATACAGAATATTGGACAAGGCGTTTGCCACTTCAGAAAAAATATTGCCCCATTCAAATGACACTGTCGTGATTAGTATCTGGGTGACAGAGCTACACTACAACAAAAATACACGCGTTACTCTTTGAACACATTAGTGATATTGTACTGTCAATACTGTCATTATTTATATGAACTATATTATCTATATTATCTATACTGCCCTTATCGTTCGCTGACAGCGGTCTCATTTAAGAGACAAAAAAGTCTATTCACACAATTAACTGAATGTTGGAACCTCCAATTTCATACGATACACAGTTAAGCGGGTTACTATTTTTATGGGGGCTAATTTGAGAAAAAATGTATTACAAGCTAATATCACACATCTTCGTAAAAGCTTAGCAAGGTTATTATTACTCAAAGTAGATCATCTCTAATCAATTTGTCAGGATAAATACACCTTTAAATACTAATTTACAGAAAAAAACACATACAATAGTTTTGATTACTCTATAAATATTCGTTTTAAATTATAGTGTGAGTGCCTTGCACTTCTAGAACTTCTAACAATTTTATCAAAATATTTTTATTTATAGAATGTACGACGTTAATGCTAATATCGACTAACCGTTATTCATACAGCGGATTATAAACATGTACCTACTTATTTATTTTTAAAAGTTTATCAGCACCTCATTTTCTTGCGTTGGTTTTCCTCTGATTGTGACAAAGTTTCAATGCAATACAGCACTGTCTCGAAGGTGATACAACGAAATAATAAAACAAATTCAAAAAGAGGTATCAGGACTTCTGAAATAAATGTGTGGTGACGTCATAATACCCTACGGAGACATTTGCACTTATAGGGATCAGTCAGGATCTAATATGTAGGAGATGTGGCATAGAGGAGACCTCCGCGTATTCTGTTTGTGCGAAGTTTTTACCGTTACCGAGGTATATTTTTCCCGAATGTAGAGGATATCAGTAAGGCTAAGATCCACTTCTTGGTGTCCTTCAGCGAGACCCCAGGGTTGGATTAAACCTAACTGCACTAAGGGGTACGTACTGGGCTCTAATACGTAGACGGACCCACCCAAACGACAATCTATTCTAATGTCTTTAAGAATAGTTCTAAGAATAAGAGTGACAATATGACAGTGAATAATGGGAGCTCCCTCTCAGAATGTATAATTGAGTGCGTAACGTGCAATATAACACGAAATGATGATAGAAATTTTCTTAACGCGGAGTCAAAAAATTATATATTTAGTTGTCTGAAGCAAAGTGAATCAGTAGACACAACTACCAACGCTTTGGTCATCCTGCTACGGCCTTCTTCAGGACAATTTCAGACGATATCGTTGATGGGCGTGCAATTTGCGTGTTTACTAAGTTAACTGGGTGATATGAAATTCTGAGTACTGTTGTCTGCGTATTAAGTTTCCTATGAGGTCTATTATTGGAAATGGTGACGTATTTGTCCGGACCTATCACTCTTCATCGTAATATTATCAAAAAATATTATTAGCCCGATCTGAAATGATTAGCTCAACCAATATTCATTTGTACAAATAGAAATTTACAACATGTCAAGTTGAATAGTTTACCAAATTGCCTATACGTAGCAACTTTTAACAATACAATACGTGTTTAAACGCTAATACAATTAATCTACTTCAAGTAATAAAAGAAACATTATCAGTACAACTGAATAATATTAGTTAGCTTCAAAGCTGAAGTTCAACACAATTTGTACCTTCATTAGATTAAAACTTAGATGTACATAATACTTGAAAATCATATTGTTTTAGGAAAATATGCGAAGATTTCTAATGATATCGGTATTGTATTAAATTAAAAGACCTAACTTTCAGACTCTATTTTCAATTAAATATTTTTTGCAATGTTTCCACCCCCACTGTGGGTCATCATCAAGCAACTATCGACATAAAAAATTTGTTTCCGCACTTTTTGTCACTAGTTACCTGATGATGGCCTGCAGTGCGGGTGGAAACGCTGTAAAGAATATTTAATTGAAAATAAATCGATTCTGTATGTAAGGTCACTTAATTTAATAATTTTATACAGCTATTTATCAACAATTTTTTATCGTCTTCAAACATTCAATTCTCCTTTACAGGATACGTATCTGTATCAAAGGAATGAGCTACATCACTTGTAATATCACCAGGGAAGACAACTCCTCACTGCTGCATTAGAAACTTCAGCCTTTGACCCGTGATCTTTCACTAATAGTTGTTTATTCAATGACATGCAGTGCGCATCGATGTAAGTAGTAAAATATTTTTGTTCTTTGGCAATGTCATGCGATAGTCGCGATTGTTATATTTAACTTAAACATACTATAGCATGCGTCAGTATTATTCACCAAGATGAAAATTACGATCAACTTCGCGACATTTAATTGTTGGTACATATTATGGGGGCATTGACACATAAACGAAACCGTTGCTGTCTCTTGTGTGACAAAAAATTGGTGTACATAAATGATCGGATATGCAAGTGCATAGACACCAGAGTTGCTTGCCATGCTTTGAGGGCTGCGTATATGTGCCAATAGGAGTTTAGTTCGATTTGGTCCTTCGTCAATTTTGTTCGGAAATTAGACTTAATTCAATTAATTATTAATTTAATAATATACGTAGATTCGTCTCTCCAGATTTTTCTTTTTTTCTTTTTGTGTGTGAAGAAAAAAATCATTTAATCCTTACTCGCTTAACGTTGGATGTTATGTACGAGCTAAAGTACATACGTATTCTCGTATTCTCCTCCCATTACGCATTGTGTAATATATTCTGGAGATTCATTCCATCGATGTAGTGGTGGAAGTACGAAGTCCAAAGGAATTTGAGAAAATTTTATTGACAGACGAGAAGGTAACAGGTGTTCAATTATAACTATCGATCATGACGTTCGAATGCGTTTGTTTTTCTCTTGCTTGAAGATACGCCATCCAAAATGTCATTCACGTTTGATTTTTAGAAATTTATGTATGATTTTTATAAAGGATACTATTATACAAGTGTATGGTGTCTTGACTGTAGTTTCGAATGAGTAAATGTACTAATTGTTATTTTAATGTTTAGGGGAAATCCATTCAAAGTGAATAAGCCTCACCGATTCCAAAATATGTATCGGTCATTCGTTGCTTCTTCATCTATCTTTACTTAGGATTTTATTTACTCCCTTCATTTATCTTTACTTCATTCATACTTCATCTATCTTCAGTCAGCGGTCAATTATCTAGAAGACGTTTGTGTCGTGTTGCGTGTGTGAATTCAAGAAATGTATTTTCTCGGAACATACATTTCTTCCAGGAAATACTGTCATAGTTTCAAAATATATTGTCCATCACTAATATTTATATTGGTATCAAAGAGAAAGTAAATCAATTTTGAAGTTAAATGTAGAAAGATTCGACATGTTTTAATGTTCAATTCTAACTTTCCTACAATAAACAGATGAATCTTAATCTATTCATTTCGTTCACTTTCATTGAAATATCTTTTAAAAAATCTAAAATGTTGTTTAAGCAATTTTCTATACTTCGACTAAATGTTTTAAAAAATTATTTGTTTTTGGAAATATTCTATTCTAAAGAACGTGTTTGAAATTAATTAAATATCGCATAGAAGACATGTTAAGTATAGTTTCGTAAAATATACAATTTTGAGTTTCGAAGTTTTTAATTTGAATCTGAAAAAACTTAACCATCAACAAAACGTCACGAGACTTAGTTTCAAGACAATATCACCAGATGAAAATGAGAATCTGTTCGATTATATTCAGTCCATTATAACAATATGAGTTTCGTGATGTAACACGAAATATACATTAAACACCAACACACTTCACAGTTCCATGATACATGTAAAGCCACGGATATATTATATTTTATGAGGCATAAAGTCATATCATTCCTCCTATGTTCCCAAAAAGAGAGTTCAAACTAAAGAGCGATAGCAAAATCCGCAGTTATTTATCTTTGCACGAAGCACACATTCACAACCGAACGTCCGAGGCTACGGAATGTGCAAAGAGCCACCCTTTGCCAAAGGGGAGACGGGGGATGGAGTTGTCCCCACCCCCTTGGATACTCTTCCTCCACCACCTCGTAGCAAAGCCCAACAAGCGCAGCTCCGCACCAGTTTCGTAATCCCACTGGGCAGGGTTCTGATTTGTACGCTGCAAAGCGTAGGATTTACGTATTTCTCTCATTAATCATAAATCTTAATCAATGGAAAAAATGTACAAAACCACAAAATCCCTAGGGGGTTTATTTTATTTTTTTATTTTTGCACAAAAAAAAAAAAAAGCTCAAGCGGAGCTGTGCAACGGACATACAAGAGTCGTCGTAGCTTCGACGCAAGGGACCCAGGAAACGGGGGAAGAGATCGACGAATGGTGGGGTGAGGATGACGGAATAAAAGAGGGTGAGGGATTTTATCCAAACTCCCTCCCCACATTTGGAGGCGCAAGACCGTACAGTTGCATAGCCAAAGGATTGGATGTGGGTGGTACGCGGAGGAGCGGGATGGACACGAAGAGAACCGCCGCGGACGCATCATCCAATCGGAAAATAAATGGCCCTCAACAGAATTAGACGCGTGTGCCGAATATCGACAGTATTATAAGCCTGGGCGTAGTATTTCACGTTCCCATCAGCAAGGATTTAATGCAGACCGTGGACTGGGAATAGGAAGGGTAGTGGAACACACAACGGAGGGATGGTGGAGACGTCTGGAACTGTCTGCTGAACGACGGCGGTGGTTTAGTGACGGGCGTGGGGACGGTAATGGGCCACCTATGTGAGTGAACGCTGAAGGTGGTTACTGGAGAGTGCATGTCAGGATGGAAGTAACATCAGTGGCTAGTGAAGAGACGAGGTCGACCCCTTTCCCCATCCGTTATTTTTTCTTTTTTTCATGAAAGCAGAGGCCAGCGCGAGTGTGTGCGCCCCAGCTCTGCGTTGCCGGTTCCAGGGCGACGTCACCATTGGCTTTGCTGGAACGACGGCGGTGAAGGGGAAAGCGGGGATGAAGTTGGGACGGGGAAGCAGGAACGGCGCTACGGCGGCGGCAGTTTGATGGACGAGAATCAATAATTCACGGCGGTATTAGAGTAGCTCCCGGAATTGAAGCGTCCCTCGGTAAAGAATATTTAGTACATTGTAGAGAGTGGGACCCCCTGGGGAACTGGAACTCTCATCCCAACAGCCTCTCAGTGTGTCCCTCACCGCACCTCGCACGCACCGCTCCGTTCTCCCTCACTGCAATGACGAAGAACATCGCAGTCAGCGCGGTGCGCGGTGTGGAAGCAAATTACACGGCAAAAGAGACAAGAAGGGAATGCTGTTATACAGTGATAATCATTGAAATTCGTCCAGGAACAAAAGACATAGAATGATTTCATACAGTGCGTCATTTTACGTTGATTAAGAGAGGAAACGAAGTATTTTGTGATAGTTCAATAGCGTTCTGGGTATAACAATTTCAGAGACCACTCATGCGTTTTCTTTGAATTCTTATTTTTTTTTATAGAAATCGTAATATATTTTAAAATTTCACATTAATTTATTTCTGGCTGAACTATCCCAGCGTCATCCAGGAATATGATTTGATTTCCACAAACCGTTTCACACATTTGTACATGTTCGATATATAGAATACAAGTTGGTAAAATAAAACTATTGGTTGACCTCAATAGAAAGAACGTCCTACACAACTCCTTTCACGACATCCATTTCCAGTAAACTTTTATTACCTGAGTAGTTCTTTCACGACTTATGAGTTAAATTTGATTTCGCGAGTGTCAGATAATATTTTAAAAAGCTTATAATATTTCCTGATTCGTTTCAGACAATTACACCCAATTTAGGAAATATCTATCTAGTGATATAGATTTGTTTACGGAACCAGTTAACAAACATACAAACATTAATCTATACATAAGAGAATTACGTTTTTACAAGCGTGTTTTCTAAACATTGCTAGAGTTGTATTAAACTTACGAACTAAGGGAGAAATAAGGAAATTGACTGTTCTTAACATTACAAATATTAAATTTCTGTATTATTTTACATAAAATATATTGACATTTTTGCAACATTCTACTACAACATTTTAGGAAACAATTGATAAAGCTGAGGAGAGATAATAGAGGCATTTCCAGTATTTGCTAACAGAGTAACCGAAGTAAAAACTGTACTTATTCAAGATGTTTTCCCTTAATACTTATGATTATTTTTCCAATCGAATTGCAATAGTCCTACTTCTGGTCTCCATGTCTGGTTCATAAATAATCGTATACAAACGAACAATCCGACAAAAGTAGTTTCGCAAGAAGAAGAATATGAGAATGTAATGAGAAGAGAAAAAATCATGTCCCTCTCGAGAAATATCTGATCTTACTCTTAGATCTTACTGAGGTACACAGTGAAGAATTGTTACTATTCCGAACACAACCTCTTTGACAAAAGACGAAAAAGGGATGATACAGAAAATGATGTTGGAGTCAGTGATACACAGCAGAAGGGAATGAGGGAATGAGGAGATGAGGAGATGAGGAGAATGAGGAAGGGGAGGGTAAAATGTTTATTAAAAGCCCATCCTTGCGACCGCCGCACCGGTTTCGGATCTCCAGAATATTGCGCGCCAGAGCGCGGGGTCGCGGTGAGGGGTGGGGTTGCGGCAAAGAGCTCGGAGCCTTAGGGGATGTCGCTTTTGGGGAGCACGCGGGCGGAAAATGAACGTCGATGTAATTACAAAGTAGTAGGGGAGTGGGTGGAGGCAGTGGTTTGCGGCCGGCTCCATCCGATGTGCCTGATGGTTGAGATGATGGTGGTGGCGGCGACGGTTGTATACAGAACGCTGTATAAAGATGCATTCAATAGAAGTATGAGTACACGTTTTGAATTCAAACAAATAATACTTTTTATGAATTTCGCTCGTTACAAAATTTTGTTGGTTATTTTATCAGAATCATTTTGAGTGAGTAAACATTATGGGGAATAGTCTACATTCATTAAAATGTTTTTAAATTTTGCTAATTATTTAATAAATTAATTCATAGTTTCTAGAAGAGGGAGTGATAACATATTGTAAAAATTCAAAATTAGTAGCAATAAAAATATTTTACAAATTTTCATACATTAAATAACAAAATTATTTGTATAATTGTGGTACTACCGTTTAATCTTCTATTAAACATTTTGGACCTTATCGTTCTGTTATTCTGACTAAATATCCCAGGTAATTTCACCCAAAACGTTTCAACATACAAATACAAAACACTATTGACATTTGTTGTGTACTTTTATATTAAAGTTTTTCTAACACGGAAAAGAGTTTTACAAACTGCAGCCATGTACTATTATCACGAACACAGATAAACAAGAATATATTCGTAGTTGTAGTTTGGAGGCAAATACTTGAGTGTGAATTTGAGATCCATACCAAGACGAAGTAGAAGTGCAGAAAATGTATTAAGTAACGGGATATTCTATTTTATACATAGTTTTCTTTCTGCATTTCCTCCACATATTACTGACAAACGACTCATTGATGTGTACGAAAGAATTACGATTCTGCAAGATGGGATTTTCAACGTAAGAAATTTTCGGAATTTCCTATTTTAAATATATTTTGATATATGTTTGTTGTCGGGAACCCTCATGAGTAAGTGGAACACATTCAGTACAACTGCTTCATATTACTAACTATTATGAATTGTGATAGGTTATATGCAATATATCTACATTTTAAAACACATTTTTAATATATATTTTTGTATATGAAATGTTTAACAAATATTATTTATTTTGTAGATATATGTTACTACCCTTAATTCATATAGAACGATATACGAAACCAAAGCACAACATAGTGTTATTCGTTGCATGCGTGTGCTAAGTACGACTCATTAAACGCGATAAATAGAATAGCCTATTACGTATATACGCACTACACATACCAGCAAAGGAGAGCAAGTCTTGCAATAGCACAAGTGTTCGTGATTAAAAACTGTGAGTTTTGCGAAGTTATAAAACGTGATAAAAGTGACATTGTTGTTTTACAATATCTTCTTTTTCAAATTATCTTTGCAAACCAGTTGATGGATCTAGTCGGAAACAATCTAGACGTGTAATTGTCTAAAATGATCTGGACAGGTAAACGCACTATTTTAATTTTTTGACCCATCCCTAGAGAATGGAAATTAAGGGGTTTTCATGTAAGTCTTATACGCGTAATAGATGTTAATTGATCGGAGACGTTGGCAAAGAAGGCGGGTAGGTAATAAATAAATAAATAATTTTATTAGTGGCGAGACTCAGACCAAGATTTTCTCTTCAGTCACTTTAAGTAAAGGGTTTGTGTGAAGATAAATACATATTAAATTACGCGTATTGGAGGAACAGGTTGGAGAGAGACCAGTTGAAACCCCTGCGCGGCAATGGGTGAGTTCACATACAAATAACAACATAAGGGGCAAACATATTTACTGAACCCTCTAAATATACAACGTAAAGTAGCTGAACAGAATTTGAAAAAGCCTAAATTTACTAAACATAATCTTAATCAAATGAAACTTATTAATATTATATAGTATTAAATTAGGGGCATTTAACATTTCTGATTCAAGATCCAATGAGAAGTGTACTGTGTGCATATTGTCGCTGACTTCGAAAATTTAATTTGTGAAACAATAGAGACCGTAGGGGAGCTTTATGGTTCATAGAAAATTAGCTGAAAGCAATGGATTAGTATTTAATACAAAATTACGCGGATAATATGTTTGTGGCTCTAGTTTAACGAGTAATTTGGAGGCACGAGATACAAAGTACATAATTTAGCGACTAGTTAAGAAGTAAAAATTACAACAACAAAATGCTAAAAATCATTGGAGATTAATTCGTATGTTGGGATATAATATGTTCCGAAACGAGTTCCATAGTTTAAAAAACGAAAATAATATATTTTTAATGCATATAATTGTTAAAGTGAATTTTTGTTGTACCAACAGTTAGCACAAAATTAACAAAAGTTATGCATCAATAATTAAAACGTATGCTGTAATGTTGTTTTGTTCAATTTTTAAAACTTATGGGCTTCTTTCTGGATGAGGCACCAAAGCAAGTCCCTCCTATTAGGCGCGTGTGAAATATTAACATTATAGCATACGTTTTAATTTGTTATGTGTACGGATACAGTAGACTATTCAGAGGTGACAAGATAGGGTGTTCAGTAATACAGAAAAAGAATCTTGGAAGAACATTTTATTCTGACTTTATCCAGATCGTAGAAAGATAGCGAGACAACGGTTTGAAAGATTACGGGTCAAAATCTGAGCGAGGGTAAATTTATATTTAGTATCGTTCTTCATTTAATCCAATCAGTTATCGTGACACAACTACCATAATTATACTACGAAAATCATTCTAATAATAAATTTAGCAGTTCGAGAGGAGGATAAACTCTCATAAAATTTTATGACACTTGTCCATTCTAATTTTATCTTCATTCTTGGCTCCGAGAAAACAACGTCGCCATGTTGTAACACAAACCTCAGCTATATTCCTCGGAGTAAGAAGTTGGATGAATGGTAATCCAACAATCCATAAATGGCAATGTGAAATGAAGAGAGGTTACGTCACTGAGAAACAATGATTATGTTATTAATTTGAACATACTCGTAATTGCAATACACCATAGCACATTTTATTGACTCCATCAATGTGCTCTGCATGGTATAGCCAAAGTTGAGCATGTCTTCGGTATCAAGGTAACATCATGGTCAAGGTTGGAGGCTCGGAAAGGAATGTCCTGCAGAGGGCTCTCTAGCTCTGTCGATATTTATAACAACCCTATTTCCTTTCCAAACTTTACCTCGCCGTTGAGTGAAATATATACTATTTGTTTACATCGTCGCTAATTTTCAATTTCCAGTTTGCGATTCCTTAGAATGCTTTACCAGCTTCCTCATATGATTTTTCACTTATTTCTTAAAATCAAGTTATACTATTCGTTAGTATGTAATGTTCAATAAATGGAATGCCGGTCATTAATTTAATGTCGGAAACGATATAGTTGGTGTCAGTTTACCGTCATGAAACAGAACGACTATCGAACAGAAACTTACCATTGCCCAAAACCCAATTTTTTTTGCATAATAATACTTTTTTTTTCGTTACTAAACATCGATAATTCCTTTTAATACCTTCTAATATTGGATATAAACTAAATTCTGAAATCTGATTTTAAGAAACCTAAATTTTGGCCTCTTTGGTGATACTAGGGAAAATCTAGGAAACTAAAGAAAACTAGAGGTGTTGGACATAAACCATAAACTACAATACTAATATACTATTGTGTTGTTAATATGACTTACAGTCACAACTATTCCGTGTCGTATGTATAAATATTTAAAATCAAACTTTGATTAATAATTTTTTCCACCTTGTCATCTCTTCCTCCAGTCACGATCCTATCTAGAGGATTCCTCTGTTTTGGATATGAAACTGAGTGTACATTATCATCTAATAATAAAATTCATTCTAAATAAATGAAAAAGGTTTTTCACAGTTCAGAAAAGATGACATTTTTAAGACGATTCTTTATTCGATGAGTAAGTCATCATAGTCGAAATAGATGGAGTAATTGTACTAAGAATTTATTCGCCTTATGAATAATTTGACTTAAAGCAATGCTGTTGTCGGATACAAACAGAAATATTTCAGTAAAATATATTTAAACGGTGACAATTTTTTACATTTTTTAAAAATATTCATTAGGATTACTCTAGATATTTTTTTTAAATCTTGGTATGTCTACATTTGTGTGTTAAAGAAGTTCTTCAGCAATTTGTATATTCTCGATTAAACTCCAAGCGAATCCATGACGCGTCTGTGCGTCATAGTTGATGGCCGTGGAAGAGGCATAAACAACACCATCGACTGTGAGAAGGGTGGCGGCGGTGGTCACTCTAGCCGCACATGTTGCGGTCTGTGGACGCTCCTGTTGACGTGTCGCGGGTTTTACGCATAACGGAGGTTTTCGCGTGGTGCCGCGTTAGCTGAACGCGGCTGAAATACTCGCGGGGGACGCGTCTGTACTGAAGCAACGTTGAAGGGCAACGATGTGGGAATGAGGGAGGGAAGGGAGGAGCAGTTCGCGTGCGCTCCACTGCGTGTACGCGTGACTGCGTGTGTGAGTGCGCGCACGCGTGTCTAGAGTGGAGGGAGCGGCGAATGGTTTTCGAGTGGCGATTCTTTGCAGGGTTTTGTATCGCTACGCGTTGACGATGCCGAGGGGACGATGGGATGTGGACACGGTGTGAGTGGAGATCTCGGAGGGTCACACGCGTGCAGGATTTGAAATCGATCTAGAGGCTAATGAATATAAAAGAGAACTATTCTACAGACACGTTCACTTGGAATATTCTACCACTGGAGACTCAGGTTCGAATCTCGGTTGATCCAAGTAGAATTTACAGTGGTGGGTATGCGGCAGGTTTTCTCGGGGTACTTTCGTTTCCCCTGCCTTTCATTCCTCCACAACATTCACTCATCATCATTGGCACATTACCCTTGTCATCCACGTCATTATACCGTCTGAGATAGGTGGTGAACGTGTACAATGGCCTGGGCATAGAGGAATCTGCTCGCACAACCCCTGAGCAGAGTATGCTGTTCGAAGTCCTCCAGTACGGAGGCAATTTTGACACTATTTCATTCATTCATTCATTCACTTGGAATATAATCGAAACACATAAACCTTCGCTTCCGTGTATCTTCATGTGGTGGAAATGTTACAGTAATCTCAGCCAGATGAGCATGGCGACGGGGAGCGTGGAGACTCAAACCTAGGTCCACTGCGCCACCCATCCCCTGTTTTGAGTTCCAACCATTTTCTCCTGGCTGATGATACTCTGGTTCATAAAAATGGAACTCATATCCATACAATAACTTCCGACACTTTTAACCCCAAGGTTCGTAACGCCTCTATTTCTTTGATCATGAACAATACTTGGCAGACTTTATAATTTCAAATCGCATCTGCGGTAACGTCTCACCCTGGCATTTTTTAAATAATGACCTTTTCTTCTATGATCTGTTATGTTTCCCAACTATAGAATTTTCTCGGTACAAGTTTTATTTTAAAATGTCGGGGTACTGCAATTCAAATATCAAAAAGTCTGATCAAAGATCCGTGATATCTTTCTGGTTCAAACGAATTTTCACAATTTCCTTCAATGTCATAGTGTGCGAAAAAAGATTAAATAAACAGAAAGATAAAACACTTGTTAAATAAGTATTAAATAAATACAGTGTAAAATAAATATTAAGAAATTAATTTTAAAAAAAGTGTCTAGTGAAAATGATGTTTCTGCATCGACAAATATTGGCAATGATGTACAGAACGACTCCTTTTAATTTATACCGAGGGATATCTTAGAAAATAGGCATCGAAAAGAAAAAAAAGTCTGGGTTAAAAGTTTTATAGTTTTATGAAGATTGTAATTTCTTGACCATGCGACAAAAGACCGTTTGCTTCTATACCGAAGTATGTGGTTTTAATTTTCACGAGTGTCTCGTTTTATAGTATTTATTTTCCATTTTGATATTCATATTTGGTTTACGATATTAAACACCAGCACTAACATACAAGCCAAAATATGGCGACATCATTTAAACATCCGTGATCCTGGTGTAAATTTAAGAAATATATAGAAAGATAATTTGTGAATTAAGACCGACCAGTATCACGCAATCAATGTTTACGACACACATTTCTTTTTAACAACTTTAGTGATTGCCAAATTATCCGAAGACATGAATTCTAAATATTTCCTTTTCGTAATTATTTCATACAAGGATTAACTAGTAAAATGAACTCCGTTTCGAAAATATTTTAATATTACCATTAAATATTTAACTAGATATTAAATACATCGGTAAGTGTTGAAATAGGATTTTGTAGATTATCCCCTAATTTGCACGAGACAAATAAAAATAATTCCTATTACATATTCGGTGTAATTAATTTTGAAGATTCGTTATTAATTCCTCACTAAATATTTTATTAGGCGTAATTCGATTATAAGTCCATTCTCTTTCCCTTTCCGATAGGTACCCTACCGAATGTGAAAATGCTGCTCTTTATAAGGCGGTGACTATAGGGAGATAACGCACGTGTTAAATAAATCTCAATGCGGTGTAATTCTCTTCTAACATCTACGAAACTTTCTTACCACTTGATAGGAAGACCACGAAGCACGTGGGGGGTATAGTAGTGGACATTGGGAAAGAGGGTGGAACGGTGGTGTGAACGGCGAGGACAGTGACGTCGTCACAAACGAAGCGCCGCCAGGGATTAGATGCGCTACAGAAAGCAAGAGCTGATTTTTCGCTGCTATTGCTAATTTCCGCCTACCCGTGCACGCTGTTTGATAATCGCATCTGGAACTCGTTATTGAATTTTTTAAAGTCGGAAGGAACGGATCAGTCGTAGCCGCCATGTCACATCAGGCTGCACTCCCCTATTCCCCAATCACCAAAGGCTTGATTTTGTGGTGACAGGGTTGTGGCCTCGGTATCTATATGATCTTCATATTTTCCTTAACTTGATTTATTGTTATTTAATTACTTACAGATGTAATTACGTTTAGTAAGATTTTATTGAGATATTTTTTAGATTTTCCACTCACATGGGACTCTTCACCAAAATAAATAAACGGTAAGATTATTATGTCTGTTGCTTCCGGTGATAACCAGGTCAGTATACTTTATGTTTTACCGAGTTACGGATGTTTCAAGTTACCAAAACCTTGGCTTTCAACTTTGATATAATGTGCTAGTATAGTACTTCATAACTAAGGTAAAAAACTGCGCTTTTACAATAACAAACTAATTTTTACATTAATAATAAAAAATTAATTGTTTTTACTATAAAATTGAAGATACCTGGTTACCTTTAGTTCATCGAGTTTTCATTATTTTACCCTATTTATCTATCTATCTATCTATATATATNATATATATAAGAATTAAAGGTTGCAAATAACATACATTTTGGGTAGAATATCGCTTTATTAAAAAAGCGCAGATACCAGATTACTACTGAAAGCCACAGATATGAAGTGGAGAATGCGATTTAGGTGCAGATACAACCCAACATATGACAGAAAAATTCTGCTCATTGTGCTTGTTCTATGCCTATTAACATTTTTTCCTGGAAAATTGGGCACAATATTGTCTTGTTCTATTTTGCTAAACCTGATTTGTCATCTCAAACTCTCCTCGCAGATCAGGTGGATGATAAATAAAATCGAGGTTCGCTAAAATTTTGTGTCGACTTTACTATAAGAAACTTCAGAAGTATATTGATGCATATTACTGCACACATACCAAACATTCCTCATGAATACAATGAATTGATTTAAGTTTTATAGCGAAAAACAGTCATTCAAGTAATATTTAACAAAGTTTATGTCAATTTAAAAAAAAAATTCTTTTTTTAAAATAATTTTTTAAAATGAATTGAACACACGCAACACACTAATATAATAGTGATATACATTTAAGATAATATTACTGAATGACAGGTTTATCCTATTACTCAGTAGAGTGGGAGAATCACTGAATGTTTACTGCCTTGTGATTCCTCACCACGCTTTCATTATCTTCGGAACAGAGTTTTATACGATTATATCCTCATTAATCTTTGCGAAAAAAAGTAATCATCACGTTGTTGTTTAAAATAATAAATTCTCTCTAATTTAAACACCAGACTATTGTACGTCCAGTATTAAGAGTAGCAAAAGAAATTAATCGTAGTTCACTCTCTTAAGTATTGGATATCGGAAAGTTTCTATGTGGCAGGTGCTCCAAATTTTTGTTCTGGGCATGATATGTAGGAAGAGCATTTTTGCTAAGTACAGTAGTCTCTCCCTGACGATTCTCCCTATAACGATAATCTCTCTATAACGACGAAATGAACGAGGGTGTGTGGTTTACCATAACAGTAATGTATTTATTCTTTCTCTCTACCGATGAAGCTCTCTCGACTGCTTCACATCTCGAACGATGTTTCTCAAGTGCATTGGAAGGGGATAAGAATGTGAACTACGT
The DNA here is from genome assembly GCA_002313205.1 of Laupala kohalensis. NCBI lineage: Eukaryota > Metazoa > Arthropoda > Insecta > Orthoptera > Trigonidiidae > Laupala > Laupala kohalensis. The sequence continues at coordinate 658,850 of NNCF01126733.1, read as the reverse complement.
AGACGGTCTTCTTCCATTAAACTAAAAAAAGGAGATGGATAATCGAAGAGGATACGTATATACAGCAGAAAATTGTAAAACAGCTTTTTTTCAAATTTAATGTAAGTAAATAATTGTAATATTTTATGTAATAAATATTTGTGTTCTTAGTTGATTGTATTACTTTATTCTTAGATCCATTACATAAAATTTTGGATTCTATCTATATAATGATCTCTCTATAACGACGAAAATACCCAGTTCCTTGGATATCGATAAAGAGAGAGGGGATTTTTAAATTTGTATCTGAGACTTTCCCCGTATGAAGTTGGTATATGTTGGGTGCCACGATTTGATAGCAATCAACGATTAATAACGTATGCTCTCGCCTTTTTCGAAAAAATGAACATGGAGGTTGATTAAAATAGGGAGAATCAATAAAATTAAGGAATACAATAGAATTTGCCTTACCACGAACCTACGTGACTCAGTGAAAACAGTTGTTGCTTTGTTGCTGAACGATCGGAGTTCAAATACATTTGATGTCGGGACCTTTCTCCTCATGATACGTCAAAATTGATTCCTTCAGTGAGAGTGATACGGGACATATGTCTTTCCTATGAAATTACAGAACTCTTTCATATCTGTTTATGTATTTAAATGAGGACAGTTTGACCATATACGTGTTTCAATTTTTTTTTTTTTTTTTTTTTCGTGGGGCTTTAGGGCTCGTCAACATCAAAGTACGTGTTTCAACACAGCACGAACGTCATGAAGATGAACGAAACATATTTATTATTCATTGATTATTTATTTGGCCTTCTCAGCTATTTTTTCTTACTTGTAAAAGTACAAAATATAACACAAGATAAGAATTACATACTTAAATAAAAATAATAAAGTAAATTAATAAAATAAATACAAACCAAGTTTACAAGTTGTAAGTAAAAACGACATTCTACTGCAGATAATTTATTCTTCTACTCTTCGTGCAAATGCATACCAACGACACTTGACAAAGATTTAAAACCCTAAAAACACAATATCGAAACATTATTATTTAGAGTTTTAAATATTTGACAAGTACCGTTGATATGCACAAGTAAGAAGTGTAGAAGGAAAAAAATGTCTGTAATAGATCGTTTTTACTTACAACAGTATTTATTCAACTAATTCAACTTTACAAGTTCTCTTTTGGTACCTACATACCTATTAAAATTATATTACTAGTCTAAGAAATTATTAGAATATAGAGAAACCATAACAAAAGTATAGGTAAAATATTTTATGTAGTAACACTATTTAGCATCTTTAAACTGTTGACGTCCGAATAGACCCCCTGGACGTGAGTGACCAGCTCTAACATCAATTACGTAAATTGCCTTACGGGTGGCGATCGTCCATTGAAGGGAAATTGAGAAAGAAAGGGGAACAGACGAACCGGTTACCACAAACAAGATTCAGCGCCGGCGTCGTTTGATGCGTTTGCGTCGTGGTTGTCGCTTCGTTTGTGTCGCTGACGACGCTCTTCTCCTCTCCCCTTTTGCATCGCGGATGACCGAAACGTCCCCTCGCGAACGACCTCCCAACTTGCAATGCTCTTTTGTGATGATTCAAAAACTTTGAGGCTGACGCCATCTTGCTATCACATTGTTAAGGAAGTGAAAAATGATGATGCTGATATATTTGTCAAAATTGTTGTAAGTCCACATATGAAAGATCTGAATATCGTGCAGCAGGCTCTCCGCGTAACGTCGGCCGTAGCGCTCCTAAGTTTCGAGCAAGTTCCACATTGTCGAATTTTTTTCCACGAAACGCTCCACTTTCCATACGGTGACTTTCAGATAAATAATTTACGATACCTAATTGAAAATACTTATTATGTATCGAGTAGTCCTCCGCTGCCACCTGTGACTTTACATCCGAAAACCAGAAAAACGACTAGAACTGGGAATTGTAAACATTTAATATAACTAATAAACTCCCACTAGTTATAATATGAATACAACTTGGAATGTTTATATCAAACACCCATACATCACTGAATTACAAGATAGACACTTTTGCACTCTCATGTCCCTAAGTTCTTGCACTCAACCTGAGCTTCAAGCTTTGACCACTCGCGCTCATCAACTTCTTCGTTCTCTCTCCACCCACACATTCAGTTGTCCTCCTCCTCGATAGAACTCGTCATTGTTGGACACTTGCGAATGCAATTTCGAACAATAGGAAAACACCCACTATATCTTCTTTTTCACATTGTCAAACACAACAATGTCTCCACAACAATATCACCTTATTTGGACCATCTTATGAAATGAACATTTCTTAACGAGTCAGACCAACACCAAAATCTCACTTCTCTAGTAAATTGACTTCAACCTCCTCCGATAGCGTTGCAAAACTCCGTGACGTTACACTCCAGTTTCCCTGAATAGCATTCAAAGTAAGTTTGAACCTAATGAACGCAACATGGAGGCTACGTGTAAAGTCTAGCTGCTGTACGAAAAGTTACTAAATTCGAGAGAACTGCCAACCTACTCAATTGATTCCTCATGTCGTACATTACTCGACTTAGTGATATTTTCATCTTATACGTTGTATTCACTACCACAAAACTTGACCAATTACCTCTAGCAGTGCCTGTACTTAAAATACTCGTTTCTTATCTTTTGTAGAGTACCAAAAATTAATATTCCTATTAATAAAATACATTGCATAAATTATCCAAGAAATCTTAATTTTTAATCTACTTTCAACGAAATTCATTTTACGGTAGTCTCTTTGTTGTTTCCATAGCGTTGGTAAACCCGTAGGGTAGAGTAAATGCTACCAAACGATGATTTTAATATCAAACGACAATCTGAGGCAGTCCAAGTCATAACGATTGTCGGGGTTTTTGTTCTAAAATATTGGTGGTGGCTGTCCTGAAACACCACACGAGTCCGCTATCTTTGTTCTTTTGGTGTCCAAACTCTCGATAACTTGAGTATAGCTGGTGGCTTCACCACCCTCACCGTTGCCAATTTAGTCTAGTATATATTTGTGGTGGCACAATGTGTTTAAATCCGAGTTTGTTACGTTACGGAGACAAGTGTATTTCCATGCAATTAACGAAGTTTTTTATACTGTATGTTATTGCCCATCTTGTGAAATCATAAATACCATGATAAATTTTTACATTCGGGAAATTTAACATACCGTGAAACAGAAGAAAAAAAAATTGATGAAACACAATCGAGGAACCAAATTTTTTAAATCCGTTCAAAGTGATGCACCTTCAGCTCGATTTGACGAAGGTAACTTTCACAATTTGACGATAATTTTGGTGTAAACGGGTCATGATGTTTCTCCGGAGAGTTCCGGAGGCCAACTAATTAATTAACTTTATTCGTATCCTCCATGGAAACCAGCAACAATATGAAACTTGGTAAATGCTCGCCAAAGACCCAAAATGACATCTAGAAGCAAGGTTAGTAAACAGTACGCGTGTGCTACCTACGGAGATGACCGGGAAGCAACTTCCATCATTTATGTAACACTATCAATATCTATGGAGATAATGGCACAAGTAGTCTCGAATCAACAATAAAAATGGCTTAAACACAGATTTAATGTCACCTCGCCACAACAACGAAATAGACCAGTACATTTATTCAACGTAACGACCTTCTTTTAGAAATATACTATTTATTTTACTTTAGTTACGTTTCAAACATTATATAGGTTTACTTTAGGTTGAAAATTGAATCATAGATTTTTTTTAAACATAGTTTCATGTCCAGAAAAATATAAAAATGAAGTAAATATACACAAAATTGATAACGGTCAATCCTAAACTTTTCTGTATCTGGGCATAAATGTACATAATTTGGAGTAGATACAACATCTGTTATAAGTACAATGCTTGGAAAATTGTCTCCTTACCCAGTATCTCAATTTCTTCCCGTTTTGTTTTATGATCTTCATTAAGACATTGATCAATTATTTACCTATTTCTGTCAGTCTTATCAATATTCTTTCTATGTTCACTAATTCTAAGTTTTAGATATCAATTTGTATGCCCTATGTAACACCCCTGACAATTCCCACAGTTTTTTCATTTGTTTTTCCTTTTTCTTTTTTTCTTTCCTTAACTCGTCACTAATTCTATTTTCCCTTTCGAAATAATTAATAAAGCTTACCTATAACATATTTATTGGATGATAGCGTATTCCTTTTCTGCCCTTCGTCGTTTTTCTCACATACTATTATAAATTAGAGAATAGTATTATTTTGTGCATACCAAGAGGGAACGGAATCTTGATAACGGTAATTCCAAATATCTAAGAAGAGACATGCTGAGGAGGGAACTCGTTGCCACCATTGCAAAGAAATCAGTCGAGTGCAATGGCGATCAGCAACTGACATGCAAGCAGATTTTTTACAAATATTTGTTATAAAATAATTATTAAGAGACCTTGAGTATTGATCATTAAAACACCGTCCGTCAGATTTCCAACGGAGGGACATTTATTAAGTTTTCCTTAGGATTCTCAGCTAACTGCAAAAGTCAAATTGTCCCAAAACTGGCACCGAAGCTGCCCAATGGGTTCATGGAGGGTACAGTCCCTTTTTTACTAGGCCCCGGCACTAGGAGGAGGAGATGTGATCAGCATCTCTCTCCGATCGATAAGATTTCAGGATATACCCGGTACTCCTTTTACACCAGGGTGAGTAGGCCTGGGAGTCAGTCTGGATGTTCAGATGTAATAAAAATCGCCACACCACATCTAACCTCGGCCATTCAATCAGTAAATCAGCGTTCTAACCAATAAGTCACGCTAACTTCTCTCCGTAAATGCATCTGAAAAAATGCTTGGTGTGATACTGGAGGGTGTTGTTACGGACTGTTTAATAATGATTTTAGGTGTTTGCAATGAACTGAAAACGAGCTTTGCAACGAGTTGAACAAAGAAACTTAATAAAAGTTGAAACGTTGGCAAATTTGACGGATGATTTTATGATCAAAACTCAAGTTTCCACAACTATTAACGACTATTATATAATAAAAATGAATAAATCATTTAAGACTTACAACCTTATTATGGACGAAGAACATGTTTTTCTTTGAAGAACGCAACATTTAGACTTTAGTTTTAATCATTTGTTACACCTGACGACGACTTAAACCTAAAATCGAAACGTTGTGTTCTCCAAAGAAAAAAAAAATGTTATTCTCCATATTGTCTTAAATTCCATGTTAATAGTTAAACGTAGTAAAGTATTTTCACGAATAATTATAAAATACTATTTTCTGAATATTGTCAGCAAAAGGAACATGGGTATTTAGAATAGAAAGAAATACATATGTCTTATGTTTCGAACTCAGACCATTCAATGAGGAGATGGATTGAGAACGCAAGTGCTGTAGCGAACTCACAGGGAAGAAGTCTCCGAGGACCTTGTAGGAAAAGCGAGCGAGAGCTGTAACATCGCAGACCCAACCATCACGGGAACGAAGAAGAAAGAAAAAAAGGAAGAAGGGGGATGTCAAAAAACCTCCCCACCCGCTTTTCCGCTGTCACGTGACTCTAAGACCCTCTCTGCTCTAAGCGGCTTGCGTGAGTCAGGAGATTAGGTCTTGTGTCTAGGAACTGTAGAGGTTTTTAAGAGCTCGCGAGGGGTGGGAGGAAGGCGAGGAGGGATGTGCGAAGAGGTAGGGGAGGGCGAGGGAGGGTTGTGGCGAAGGCGGAAACTCGGAGAGACCGCGGGACGACCCTCGGGACGCAGTGGCGGCACTCGCGGGTGCGTCTCGCTCGAGGGGTAGAGACGGAAAAGCGAAGAATATAAGGATGACTAAGAACATGGTGGAAGTTACAGGAGGTGAATGTCAATTACGGAATTAATGGCAGAAAAATACTACTTTCGAAGTAAATCAAGTAAAGATAGGGTATCGATTGAGTTGAAGGAGTCCGGGGGAAAACAAAGATTTGCAGTGAGTTTCTAAGCCAGGCTGGCTCGATTGATCTAAACATTAGAGACATCAAAGCTACAATCTGCAAGAATAATTGAATTCCCGAAGATTCAATCAAAGATTTTATGGACATGGTATATTAATTCTATACATAGATTACATAGATTATTGTGACATATCTTTTATCACCCTCAACCGACTTCTGAATGTGCAGAATACCTAACTCCAATTTACTTGTGGAGTAAAACGATATAATTACTTGATCGACTCCTACAGAAAATCTGGGGGCTACATGACACGCTCAAATTCCATTCTTTCCTTTCCCTTCATAAAAACACATAACTCTATTCCTTTTTCCAAGTGCTATCCTGAGGACATAGGTTAATATTCCTTATTTTATGCCCAAATATGGGTCCCAAGTATTCTAGCGCTCTTTATCTATCGTGCGGAACAAAGATGACGATAATCTAAGGAATATTTCAACTAACTGCTTTCTAATGCACTATCGCCCTCTCCACTCTATGAACTGCATTATCATGAAGACCAAGTAACGAAAGGCGATAGATGAATACATTCTTGTGTGTCTTGTATCATCATCTTAATTTTATTATAATACTAAATGTATTTTAAAAGTATTCTCCACATGGTTTAATGTAAGACAAAGCATCAGCCTTAACTCCACCTATTAATATGTATTATTATTTATTATTATTATGATCATTACTATTATTATTGACTGGAGTCTTTAGATAGGGAATGAGAGAGAGGGTAGGAAAGTTATTGATCCCGAAAACGATTGACGACCCACCAGAATGCTTGTGCAAGAATTTAGACCTCCAGTATCCTTGTGGTTGAAGCAATAAGCCCAGATACACTTATACTATTTGTCTCTCACTTGAAACAGTTTTACTTATATTTTCTCAGCTTGAAGCACTTAATTGAAGGAATGGTGACAAAGAAGTTTATTATATTTAAATTAGTTTATTATCCTCCATGTTTGTAACTGCTGTTTTGACAATAAAGTTTATTTATTTATTTATGATTTCGCTCATGATAAAAATTAGTAACACATGTAGTATTGCAGTCAGGTTCATGATCAGTGTCTTTCATAAAATTTCTCCGTCAAGAACATACACACTATTTCCACGTGGCGTAAAAAAATCCAATATTAGGTACGCGGTCAGTGAGAAAATTGGACAGATAGCTGCAATCCTAGAACGTATAATGTCCAACATAGGACGCCTCATACAGAGTCGTCGCAGATTACTGGCCAGCGTAGTAAGGTCGACAACGCTCTTCGCAGCATCAATATGTTCGGAAGACATGAAGGTAAAATCATTCGAACGTCTTAACTTTATCTGTGCACTGAGTTTAATGCGCAACCGTAAAAATCAGAGATGAAGTAAAAACTAATTTTGGCAGTAGCTAGACTAATGTTTCCGAAAAAGAATAACAGAACTCGCTACAATACCTGATATCATACCTTATTTCATAAAGTAATACTAGGAAATAGACATTTTGCCACTTAAGTTGGATAGGTTGAATTGAAATAAATTTAAGAGTGGAATTTACAGGTGATGCGTGTTGTAGCAAAGACACTCTCAGTATTAGACACAATTGATGTTGAATTTGAATTACCCCTTTGAATTTACTTCAAAATATGACTATGGTAAGATCTTTGTTATTAGAAATGCTTGTACGTTCTTAAACTAGTAAATACTTTTTTTAAACTCTAATGTAATTGTATTTTAAGGTGACAAATGAAATGTGTATGGTATGTGATAGGCTTTGGTAAAATAGTAATTATATAAGAATATGTATGCAACAAAATATTATTTAAATAGAAATTCCTTTTAAAGCTATGAGAGAGAGAGATTCTCCACTTCTTTATAAGCTATGGACGAACTATTTCTTGCGAGTGTAAAATTATCGAAATATTAAGTTAACCAATAATCAGAGAATGATAGAAACGGTTATGTAAAAATATGTATTAGTGGATGAAACGTGTGATTCGGTAAATTACTACTCCAGTGGAGTAAAAATTGGAATGGAGTCAGGAATCGAACCCTAGATCTCGTGAACTGATCATAATGTTGTAACTTTCGGACAAGTGAAAATGGCGACCAGCCGGGACTCGAACCCGGGTCTCTTGCTTTGATCGCAAGGGTGTTAACCGCTACACCACCGGTTCGCCTTGTTCACCTTGCACAACTGAATATCTTAAGCTGAAGATCAGGTACACTTCTCCATAAGTGAGCCTAGGAGGCATTGATACTGTGTGCAATTTTGAGTCACCCTTAATTAGCTAGTGTAATGAACATTTTATCCCTTTGTAATTATCACATTTCTCCACCTATCACGAAGTTACGCGTAATGCACACGGCATGCACATAGTTTGGCATGCACATAGTTTGGGTTCACTTATCTTCTGTAGGGGGAAGCACTTCCGGATTCTGAATGGAACTGGATGCGGAAGGTGTTGTGCAGGGGCAGTGTAGAGCTTACCAGTCCCGCGATCAAATCCTTCTTCATGAGACCATCTCATAGGAGGAAATAACGATTTAACTTACATACCCCAACCCAACAACGTGCGCAAATATTTCAGAATAGTCCGTAGACCTCCAATAACACAACCTAATCATACCAACATTTCTCCAATACTCTAAAAACGTCTTCCCGACCGTCAATCTCCTCTCGAACAGTCGCAGAAGAAAGCAAACTACCAATCGAAATCCCACTAAATCGCTCAGTCAAGTTTCCGACACAGCGATCGAAAAGAGAGAGAGAAAAATCGCTGTTTTTTCGTGACGACAGCTGAAGAAGCTAAACGGCTCGTCAAATACACCGCGGCGGTAAAGAAGTGAGAGGAAAGAGTGAAGGTGGTGCAAAAAAAGGTAATCCTTCGAACAGCTGAAGTAAGCCTTCGCATCGATTGTAGATGATCTCAAAAGTGCGCTTGATTTTGTCTTCACGTGATAAAGAGGAGATAAAGCGGTGAAGACACAAGGTTCAAGAGAAGAACGACACCAAAGAAAGAAAATAAAATACCCAAGAATCATGAAAAGATTTGTGTCCTACAATTAAAACATAACAAAGAATAAAAAATAACAAATACAGAATCCACGGGAAAGTATGTTGAGAAGATATGCTGTTGGGAGCACACTTCTATGCATGACATACGTTACCCGTACTAATATTATGTATATTATATTGAGTTACTCTGTTTTCAGAGTCGCATTATTTAAATTAATCCACTAATCTTGTTAAAATTCGGGTGAGAAGTTGTTTCCAACCAAGAAATGATCGTAAAATATATTATTCCATCATAAATTTAACATTTCGAATTCTCTACGTGAATTTTTATTTTAATTCTGGATTTTAAAAAACGAAATTTGTTGTTGAATATATTGTGTTCTTATAAATGAAGTACAGAAATCTAGGAAGCCAGTGACAGAGCAAAAGAAAGTATGTTGGTTGAGAAAACAGAAGACCCTTATTTACATTATTGGTTTAGTTTAACAGAAAAGAGACGATGACCTCAAGGAGAGTTGAATTTGACCTTTCAATTGCCAACCATATAAAAAAAGAATTATTGGTTGTGTGATGATATCCTCAAGATCCCCATGCGGAAAAGAAAACGTATATCCATTCATTCTAAATTCTAAACGTAGATCAATCCATTTATACTAAATTTAATCACCTGCAGCACTGAAGATAAGGCAAAAAGTCGAGACTCGGTAGAAGAACGAAAGAAGTGAGACGTAGATGGATGGTGGAAGGGAGACGCCTTCAATACAGGAAAACTTAAGGTAATCCGACTCCACAAGCCGTCTCGCCACAATCCCATTACCCACTTCAAACAGATTTACCCGACTTGTTGGCTTAGAATACGGCATTACGGGATTTTAAGCGCTACATATTATCCCTAGTAACCTGGTTACTGGCCAGGAAGCAGACCAACCTTCAGGTCCCCGTAACACCGAACCAACTTTTCATTGTAGAAACAAATTTTTCGCGGACAATGAACCCGAAAAAAAACTATTAACACATTGGAAATACAACAAACAGGTCAGTATCGGTATGTTGATATTCTCTACTTGAAACTTCCGCCAATACATGCAATCGCAAAAACAATATGATAAATATTGATGTGTGAAACACTTCAAAATATATCATTACTGCATAACCAACAAATAACTTGACGACTAATAAATTACCATACAAATTATACATACATATATATATATATATATATATATATATATATATATAAGCACTACTTTTTAATCAACAAGATATATTTATTATAATTTAATTTTCTTTCTTCATGAAATCAAATTTAATAAAACTCAGATATTTTCATCCACAGGATTTTTGCGCAATTTTTTAGCTAACACTATACGAGGAGAACACATTGACCTTCAATAGTCCCTTATATGGTTGCACAAGTTACTTCATACACGTATCTTTCAAAATGAAAAATCATTTATTGAGATCAGTACGATCTTTCCAATGAAGTTTGTGGAGTTTTCAGCAATCGTTAATGTAGCTAGGATTAGTGGTCGGAGCACCATTTATGTTCAATATTCAACCATGAGCCGTCCTTAATAGCGGCCTCTAACAAACGATAAATCATAAATTTACATGTAAACACATAAAATATTTAATTTATTCATAAAGTCATTCGTTCGCGCTACAATGTATTAATTACACATATTGAACTGGTATTCATGTATGAAAATACGATTATATTAACATGTAATTTCTTCATTTCGTATTAATTAAATTTTCCGTGTAACTGTTTGTCCAACGTGAACGAATCTAATTAGGCAAATCCCTCACTCCAAACTCTTGTTCAGGAACACAACAGACAGAAAATTGTTATCAACATCTCGTATTTTAACAGATTACGAAAATATAATGAGCGTTTACCAGCCACGTAAGGATACTTTCTTGACGTTATCAACGAACTATAAAAGTCTTTTTGAGGAAATGATAAATCTGTTTAATTACATTTTAATACTATTTAAACATATTAGCTTTATAACAAATAATGAAAGAAATTGTCATAAATGTTTAAAAAATGCACATAGAAATCATTTTTATAAGAATTTAATTACAGAGTTATTTAAAGTTAATATATGGCGAAAATAGTATTACGTGTTTACCTTGCATTCCCTAATTCATAAATTGCTCCGTAGGTAGCATTGCAAGCAATGACATGATTCATTGCTTGAATCTCCCTGTGATAAATTCTTTTTCCAATGAATTTTTTCGACATAATGATGTGCCCGTAACATATTTGTACTGATTTAAATATATTTTTACACATTGGGATTGCATAATATTAATGTCTCATTTCAATTCTATGTCTTATGGTATCGCCAGGGTTCGAATTTTAGGTGCACACCTTATTTCTGAGGGATCATTAAAGCTTTTCGGAAAGATACCGCAGTATAAAATTTTGTCTCTAGAAACGAAAGGAGCTCTTTTTATTTAGAACGCATTTTATCATTTATTAGAAATGTGGTATAAACGTTCCACTTCATTTATACATGGTTTAATCAAACGTTGAAGTAACTTTCAATTATTGTCTCAACTTGCAAGAAACATGTGAATAGTTAGTCCATCTACTTTAAGAAATCGTATGACTAAAAGCACATCTGCGGCCATGGAAAATATTTTAATGTGAAAAGTCTCTTTGTCATCCACAACTCTTCAGCATCTTCAAAGATGTTCTATCTCCTAATAGAACCATTCATTTTTTAAATGTAGCGATTCTTAATGTCTTGAAGTACAACAGCTTCCTATTTATTCTTCTTCTGATGAGAGATGTTTTAAATTTCTTGTTTGCAACTCAATAAACCAAAATTCATTAGGATAATTTCTTGAATTAGTTGAGAAACACCACGCCTTTTTCCCCATTTATTACCTTACTTTAACACTTTTTTCCAACCTTTTTCTCGTAATGAATTTGCAGCTAAAAATCCTAACTCTGGTAATCACCAGGCCACGGATTTTGCATGTTTTGCATATTTTTTCTGACTTTCTATAGCTTTCAGGAATCGATTTCTAACAAGAATCTCGTAGGGCTATTTGAATTTGATATTAAAGTGAAGATTTTGGTTTTTAATATTAAAGACATGTTTTTGAAGATTTTTGTTCGCATATAAATTCATCTTGTTACTTTTTTAAAACAATATTTTATAAGAAGACTTGTGATTGAATTCAATACTTTTTAGTATAAATTGCTGTATTCAGTCAGAATGTATATATTTACTAATTAAATACTTTAAAACGTTAATACTTTATGACAGAGCTCAGTTTCATTAATCAACTAACTCAATTTACACTTGCACTTTCTAAGTGATAAGTGAATACATATGTAACTTGTTTTTTAATCGCATATTTCGAATTTTCTAGTTCATTTAATTGGGATTTTATTGCATATTTTGGACTTTATAGCGCATCCGTTGAGAGCATACCTTGATCTTTTAGTGTATATTTTACGATTTATCAATTCATATCGATCCTGTTTGTCATATTTACTAATATTATCAAAGGTTTATATTGATAAATCATTTTACATAATACTGCAATTTTATGTATTTAAACTTTAAATAGTTTTCTTCTATCAAGTATCAAGCCAATGGAGGGCAAGGAGGGAAAATTTTCCGGTCTTTGAATACATTACGAAAAAAATGAAAACATGAATCCCATTCAAATTTCTCAAAGATCAATGAAATATCTAGTGAAGAAATTCATCCAGTGAATCTTACATATTACCCTTTGTAATATCTAATTGAAAATAAAGTATGGTAGGTGATATCGCAGATACTGTTGCATTTTGTTAAATTACCGTCTCGATAGTTGGATATTGCCACTATTTATTATTATCCCAGAGATGAAACTATATTAATAATTTTTGAACTATTCGGTGAATTTTATCGATCAAAGGTTTTTCAAAATAAGGTAAAGCTAGGTGAGTTGGTATGGTCGCAGAGATTGCGCACAAAGACGTCCTACGTCGTTGAACTCGAATGAATTGTTCATCATCATATTCCGAGGAAGATCATGACCACGGCACATTAATAATATAACATTTGTAACAGTCAATCTAAGTTTATAGCTACGTAAGAAATCGGTGGTTGGTAACAAGTTTATTTTACAAGTTTGTCAGCTACAATGGTTAGTAACCTAACAATGTTTAGTGGTGTACAAATTAATCACTTGTAATCGCTTGTAAGAATTCACTAGTAATTACAAGTATACAAGTGTACTTTTCTGAAACGCTAATTACTGGATACTTTTACGAACACGTGAAAATTTATTTGTTCAAGTAAATTCGTACTTCAACAAGTAAGAAAATTATACTTTTTGAAACTGGCCTCAAGTAGTTCGTGTAGTACGAGAACAACGGCAGTTGTGAAGTGTCTACTTCAATCTGCACATTGATTGTTTCGAACAAACATTACTATTTTATTTAGTTTTCCCAAGGTAAGTACTTGAATTTTCGTAACTCTTCCTCTGAATTTCTATAGAATGGCAATGTTACAAAATATTTCAAAATTCAACTATTTCTCATGAAGTACTAACCCAAACTAATGGTGCTAACAACAACGGTTATATCTAGAAGCGGCTTTGTTTAAATAAAAGGCCGCGCAATCTCTCTTACCGAAATGGGCGAGTGTGTGCGTCTCTTAGGAGAGAAGGTGCATTGTTCCCGTTCGTTTCTATGCTAGGAGATATTCCGAACCGAAGGAAAGAAAACGAAGAGCAATGAGGAAGAGTACACTAAATGTCCGGAACTGTACCAAGAGACAACTTCGACTAGATTGAATGTCTTACTTGCGGCATGTGGTTGCACGAAAGCTGCACCATTTACGACTTTTAACAATAAGTGCATCGATTCTGGACGACGACAACTTCGGTCAGCGAACAAGGAAACATGTAAACTGTGGAAATGAAAATGGACTATTTTAAATGTGACATCAAGTAACTTAATGTTATTTTGTAATTTTATCTGGGCTTGCTTTTACCGATTTTTCTTTTTTTTCTTTAGATAAAATCTTTAATTTATTTTTTTCCCATTTTTCTGAATATTTCATTATAGGTTGAAATATTCACCCACAATACCATAATTTTTGTTTACAAAAACCTGACAACAATGTCATTTAAGTGTAATTAGTCATGCTAACAATTTAATTGTAGTTCATTCATACAATTATTGTAATGATTAACAACATAGTAATTTAGTAATGAATTCTAATGATTAACAATAATCTCTCCTACACATGTGCGTAATCACAACCCTGTAAGGACAGATTGGGGAAAATAGCTTTCTTAGTTTTATTGCAGCTGTTGTACTAAATTAAACGATAACAACAAAATAGCAATGGAAATGCAGAAAAAATGATAGATGATTAAATAAAAAAATAATATTAAAATTTTTCTTATTCTTCTATTGAATTGCGTTCAGATTCTCTTAGCTTTACTTTAAATGCTAAAACGATATTATTCCAATGAATAATTCATTGATTTAATGTATTCGTTCTAATATTAGTATTAATAATGTTTAATTAAACTCATAAGTGTAATATTTGATTTCTGTACTTTCGTAATAGAAGAAGAGAAAACATATTCATTAATACATCAAAAAATTATATTTTTCTATCACGTTATATTAGATTTATTATCGACATCTAGGTCATTAGAGCCTTAAAATTCTGTGCAGGTAGGGAAAATGCAGTTACGTACTAAGGAGAGCCAACATGACTCTCCCTGCGTGTGGAACTCGCCGAATGACTCAACCATACCCACTAAAAACCCTCCTGAATTACAATATATTAAAACATATATTTTACAAAAAATGAGGAAAAAATACCCTAGCCCTAATAGTGTCGGGATCGAAAAGAACAAGAGGTGACCAAGGAAGGTCAGGAAAGAGAAACGAAGGAGTCTTGCACAAGTGGAAGTAATGCCATACTCAGCTCAGGGCCCCGTGTTTGCCAAACACGTACTTACTAGTACGTTCCCTGGAGAGTGTTATGTTAGGAGTATATTATTTTATAGCCGGATACAGTGATCACCTTGCTCAAGTATTGACTATTAATAATAAACTAAAACCGCTTAAAATCCTTTACAAATTTACAAGAGAGTTTAATGACATAAATAAATCCATATTCGTAAATTATTTGCGTGAAGAAACATGGAAAGATGTTTACAATTGCCAAAACACCGACGACAAATTCAATGTATTTATCTCAACATTC